>VKOC01003558.1:0-47530 GCA_009364415.1 Spea multiplicata
ATGTATGTATGTGTGTGTGTGTATATATATGTATGTATATGTGTTTGTGTGTATATATATGTGTGTGTGTATATATATATATGTATGTGTGTGTATATATATGTGTGTATGTGTGTGTATATATGTATATATGTGTGTATGTGTATATATATATATGTGTGTGTGTATATATATATATATGTATGTGTGTATATATATATATTTGTGTATATATATATATATATGTGTGTGTATATGTGTGTATATATGTGTGGTGTATATATATATATATATATATTGTGTGTGGTGTGTGTGTGTGTATATATATAATATTGTTGTTGGGGGTTTTTGTCCAATTTGGGTGTGTTATTTTTAATAAAGTGGGGTTTTTTTTAAAGGGGGGGTCATTTTCAGTTTCGGTCAAGTGATAGCTGAATTTTCGGTCCAGAATTTTCATTTCGGTGCATCCCTATATACTAAGCCAGACACTGAAGCAGTAGGCCTACACCACATCAATGTTTGGCTTAGTATATAGTGATAGGGGTTATGCTAGATTATTAGCAATGCCTGGCTCAATGTATAATGATAGGTGTTGTGCTGTGCCTCAATATATAATCATAGGTGTTATGCTGTACCCCTGTCAATAGTATGCAGTTTTTCCCAATAAAAAAAATAGTAATATACATATATATTGATCCTTTATGCAGCCCGGAGCCCCCGCTCATGATTCGCTCATAATTAATTTTTGCGGTGAGAATTTCACCTTTAGAATAGACCATGGAGTCAAAAGGGTTGGAAATATATAGCTCCACCCCCTTGCAATGTGATTTTTTTTTCAGCTCCACCAACTTTATATGGACTGTAGTCGTGCGCACAAAATTTTGGCTCTGGGAAAAATGTTGCACAACAGAAATTTTCTGCGCACATCACCCAAGAAAAATTAGAGGGAACATTGTCTACAACCCCTTCCAACAAAATCATTACATTTTCATAACGAAAAATCATATACAGGATCCATGTGACTGACCAGAACAGACATGGAGAGACTGAGGATGGACACAGACAGAAGGGAAAAAGGGATTGTGGAAATCTCCAGTGGAAATCCCCTGATAAAGGCATGTGAGATGAAGGCGGTGCACTCACAGCCAAAAATCATGGCATGGCAGAAAATGGCACAGCTCCATGGAACCTGCTGGTGCTATATAAATAAATGTAGGGGGAAACAAACTATTGAGGGAGAATTCTCAATTTAATAGAAGCAAGCAGGAGAGAACAGAATAGGACCTACAGTACTGATAGAGAGGGGAAGTTAATAATAATAATAAAACATAAAAATGCTAAACAAGGCATAGACTGATCAAGAAGAGAGCTAAGCAGGGGAGTGAAGAAGCAGGACATACAGATACCTCTCTTCCCTGTAAGCAGGCTTGAAGTAAGCCCGCTGTCTTGTGTGGAGTTGAAGTACTAGTGTGCAGAGAATACAGCATGGTGCTGTGTGCTTCCTGAGTGAGACAGCAAGTACCCAGAGTGTTCCAGTGAGGTGAAAGCAGAAAGACATCTATGTGGGAAGACAGTTTCACTCACAGCCAGGAGGTTAAAGGGGCAGCACCTGAAGCCTGAAGACACTAAGGAGAGATACTTCACTATATACATGAACAATTATATCCTTGTCCCCCCAGGTAGAGCTACCTGCATCAAGGGCCCCAACAGTGCACCAACACAGGGACACCTGGGTGGAAAGAACATATCGAATTGGGGTGGAGAGCTGGTGTTACAAGTTAATCAGTTTTCTGTGTTATACATTCTCTGTGCACTCACTGCTAGAACTGAACTGCATAGGCGCAGCAGCTCGGTCCTTTTATTTCAGTATATTCCATATATCATTTGCATCTTAGTTGTGTGTGCATTATTTTCTTGAGTAGAAGGGGCCATTCCTGTTGCCAAAGTCACTAAAATATGTAACTACCGTGCCTGCAAGCCTGACATCGGAGCAAGGTAAAAAAAAGGGGTTACACTTACATGCAATTATATTGGCATGCGCAATGACTTAATACTTATAATTAAAGGAAAAGTTTTCTCCAATAATTCAGAAATGTAATGACAAAATATTTTCGCAAAACTCACTTGAATGGACAAAGGCGGGAATACAACATAAAGTTATGCAAAATTAAGTAAGAAATGACAACAAAGTAGTTTACAACCATTTGTTACTTGTTATTACAGTTTGAAATGATTAAGATTTAATATGTAATGCAATTGAAATTTTAACCAGTCAAGCAGTATTTGATTTGGGTTGCCACGCAGTACATTTTTCTAGTACACACATCAGCAAATATATATGTCATATATATCGACCATATTTGCCACTGGCAGGTGGACCCCCCCGATCCTCACAGGCCCTCGGTCTGTGTCTAATTGGCGTTGGGTCTTAACATCTTGGAGAACTAACCACAGTTCTTCTGTGTATTTAGGCAGCCACAATTTCTTCTCTATTTATGTAATCCCAGGCAGACTCAATAATGTTGAGATCAGGGCTCTGTGGGGGCCATATCATCATTCCCATGTTCTTCTGACTTGGGTCAAGTGCTCCAGTATATGAACATAATGGGATTTGGCTTTCATCACTTGATCTCTTCACCCTACCTCCTTTTTCATACAATCTCTACTGATGTTCTTAATCCCTGGTTTACTTTTGTGAAAAATTAATTCTCTCTGTACATCTGGTAACAGAGATCTCTCTTGCCTGCTTGCTTTTGCTTACTGTTGCTTCACTCATGCTCGGGGTTTCCATTACTGTTGAATAGCCAGGGAATATCTTTGGTACAGGACATTTTCTACTCATACCTAGCCCACCAGTATGACTTTTACGCTTATAGAACAGATGTACCCCAATGATTCTCATAGCTAACGTTTATCTATTTGCAAATTAAATCAAAAATTCTAATCAAACGGTAATTACCCGATTTTTACTTTTAAATTTAAATCTAGTACATTTTAGCTAAGGTCACAGCCTGCACTTTAATAGCATTCCATTTGCAAGATCAATTCATGTTTTATACCAAAGTTTTCTTATTTGTTATTAAAAGTTAATTGCAAATCTTATTGCTTGCAAAAGAAGAAAAAATAGGTTTTTTGGGGTTATATGTTAGTATTCAGAAAATGTTTTCCAATTTCCACCAAAGTCCAGAGTCTTTCATCTGACTCCTATTTTTCAATAAAGAAACTAATGTACTGTTTTCTTTGAAATGTAAAAATCCATCAAAATGGATAAGACATAAATTCATGTGTGTTTGGTCTAATACAAATCAGTAATAGTGTTTTGAAAAGCCAGACATATTAATCTAAAGAATTCATATTTCATGAAATAGAGATAATATCAAAAAATTGGAGGATTGCATAACCCGAATGATATATCTACAACTTTAAACATTCGTAAGTATTCATATTTTTGGTAAGTATTCATATTTTTTGTAGAAACAAAATGCCACACACATTTCGCCAGTGATGATAAACAACTTAAACAGACACTCCAGTCATCATATTCGTTTTAATGTATATGAAATCTGTTTTGTCCCTTTAAATGTTTGTGGTGTCCATGTTGCCAATGCATTCTGCAGAATCCTCCCATGTGCATTTGCCCCTTCCCCTGCGACCCCAGCTAAATGCCTTGCAGGAGCTGTGTTGTGGTTGGGATATAATGCTCGCATGTATTAATTTCTTGCATTTTATGAAGTCCCTATATATGGACTTCACAGTCCCTTCCAAACAGCTTAAGTTTTGATAGCCATATTTGTGCTCTTTTTGTAGTGTAGGGTTTGCTGTCCCCGTTATAAATATGCATAAAAAAGAGGCATGATTATTAATCTGGGGTAATTATTGATATATGTTTTATATATGACCCTGGAAAAAATTGTCTCCTGACTGCTAATATTCACTTAGCATATCAAAAGAATCCTGTATCTACGAGGGGATACAGGCATATGGTAGATTAGGCAGCATCAAAAGAGGAATCCATGTTGTAAAACCTTTGGGTACCACAGTCATATACAATCAAGTGAACCCTTCTCATGCTGAAATTGGCCATACCATCTCTACCAGGTAGAACATTTATGTATACACTACACAAATTGGCATGACATAGCTCACTTGAGCAATTTGCACATAAAGCACAAGTGAGTTTAATTTCTTCTGTTACAATCACAATTCCACTTGCTACAAACATACATTACATTAATCTTATTTTATAATTTTTCACATGCATAATACATGTACGATAAACACATTAAACTAGATCATTTAATTACATTTTATAAATATATATAAAATGTGTATATATTTTTTTTCTGATTACAGTGAAGGCCACTGTAATGATACTAAACAATTAACCATTAAATCTCAAAGTAAAATATAAATTTCTGTAAATATTAGAAGAATACTTCATTCATGCCTTTGCCTACCACCTGCTAACAGCCATTTTCTGTACTTTCCAGGTAATCCAATGTTTGAAAATATAGTTATGCTGTCCTTGTATGTGTTTTAGCAGGGTTATCAAATTACATTTCCAATGCAATAGATCTTAGTAGAACTGTCATTATTTAAAGACATCAATAGAGCAAACCGTTTATTTGTATGCTAGGAGCATTTAAAATTACTATGCAAAATTGATCAAAAATGTGTTATCCAATAACACCAGGTTTCACTTTAATTTGTTAATAATTCATCGCAAAGACGTGTTGACAGAAAGACAATGGCAGCACCAGGCTAATGCAGAGAGCAGAAGCACCATGAACACTAAGTTATTTTCCATCAAGTATTTTATTGGAATTCACATCAAAGCCATCACCGTGGTAATCCATAACACTGAATGTACTGTGGAGGGTACTGCCCAAACTGTCTAAGTTTCATTGATAGCCTGTTACATGAGCTTTTAACGTTCCCTCTCTGTGCTGGTGTGAAAATGAGAACTGTGGAGTGAATTCTAATAGCTTCTGTCATGTCTCTCTGGACAAGTGTTTGTCCAACTGCATTGGCTTCTCATTTATCCTTTCCATCACCACATATTCATATCCCTCGGAACTCTCAAGGTGAAATCCTTGTTTCACCTTCATCACCGTTGACAACCATTGCAAATCATTTTGTTCTGTTTCTCTTCTCTTTGCTTAACCACAATTCATCTGATTTCTGACCTTAAATGGGGAATGGATATGTATGCAAGGAGCGTTTTTCTCACACGAGGGATATTGGACATTGTGTTATTTATATTTATTGCGGCACAGGATTTTGCTGAACAGTGTTATGTTAAAATTCAGTTTCTGAATGAATATAGGAAATTTGAATAACAAATTTCAAAAAGTGTGCCATGGATACATAGGGAAATGGACAGAGCTTCCATGAAGGCAGAATTAACAGGACAGAGCAAAAATGTATATGACTGAATATAATTAGCCATTGGTTAAACCGCATGGGGACATTTGCAAGTTAAAAAAAACATTTGAGTGCTTTATATAGTAGTGTAGCATTAAAGAAAACTTGGTTTTATTTCATCTTGTTCAAATAAAATTCTTTCTGCAGACCTGGAGCCATTATAAGTAGTCATGTTGTACTACAGGTGACTTATCTTGGTTTTTTCTAATTACACCCTTGCTCAAAAGACTGGGATATGGGTGATTAAGACCAAGACGTTCTTTTGTTTACTAGATGGTACATTATAACGTGGCACAGTAATTGTCTAGTAGGTTGAGCTAATATAATAGAGGTAGAACATATAGAAATGACTAATATGCAGCTGTCTGAAAACTTTATATCATGTAGAAATTAGAACTATTAAAAAAGAAAAACAACATTGATACAAATCGTTAAAAACAAAATATAAGTGACCCATTAAACATTAGTTAATATGAAAATATAGTACGAGCATAATTCAATTTATGAAAACATAAAATGAATAGCCACATACCTTTTGTTCCACCGGAAGTGCAAACTATTATTAGAATTTTGGCAAATTTGGTGGTTCATACGAAGCCCCAAAAATGAAGCAAAAAACTCCACATTTTTGTCTGAAATTACAAATTACAAATTTACAAAATTACAAATTCATTACCAGATTCACTCTCATTCTTCTTCACTCTCGTGCTCTCTTAATGTTTCCCCACCTTCTCTGCTGACCACTTCCGCTTCCACATCTTCTTTTCCCTATTTTATCATCTCTCCTCTCTTCTTTCTTCTCTTCTCTTTTCCCTTCTATCCTCAATTTGACGTCCTATCCCCGATCCTCCAATCGCTCTCTAAATGTTTCCCTACTTTCTCTACCGACTGGTTCCACTGCTACCAACCACTTCTGCATATTCTTCTTCATCTTTTATTTTCTCCCTTCTCTTCTCCCTTCTCTTCTCTCTTCTCTTGTCTCTTCAATCGGCTATCTTCATCCACAACTCAGTGGACATAACGGGAGGGGAACTTCCACCAAAATGGCAGCGCTTAGGGTGACGTCCTCTCATCTGATCCTCCAATCAGACCAAAAGACCAAAAGCACTATCATTTTTCCCTAACTTGAACGTCGGGTAATATGACGGCGCACCCGATGACTTGATCCTGAAAGCACCATAATTTTGCCCTTACTTGAACTCAGGCAGGTTGCGCTGACATCTTTTCCCCTGATTGAAGAATCAGGGAGAGGATGTCCCTGTAAGAGCCACCATTTCAGGAGAAGTTCCTGCCGGGTTTTGTCCACTGAGATGCGGAAAAAGATAGAAGATTGAAGATAGAAGATAAAAGATAGAAGACAAAGAAGAAGATGCAGAAGTGGTCGGCAGAGAAGAAACATTTAGCTTGTGACAGAGTGAACAAGAATGAGAGTGGCAACTGAATTATAAATGTCCCCGAATTTTCGGCTGAACCGAACGGGCAGGGACCAAAAAAATTTGTTGCCCGAAAATGATTGGGCATAAACCGAACCAAAAAAATGCATATATCTACTATCAATATCATATAGACACACAATATCATAATCAGTTATTTCTGAGAAAAGCCATAACATATAACTGGAGTGTTATATAAGGAAATAACACCCCATTTATTTAAATTTATTTGTTGTTGAGAAAGTGCCAAATACACAGTGAATACTCCACACAGATCTGAAAACATATTTTCAAGTTGCTCAGAGCAACAAACCAAGGACTCAGTTAATCGCTAGATTTAAAGGCCCCACTGCAGGTCAAAAATGCTGATATGGCTAATTCATCATGAGTAGTCAATAGCTCAGTTTAGGAAATGAATACAATGTCCAACTCGTATATTTACTACTGCCAACATTCAAGTCATACAGAGTTGGAAATTAACAGCAACTCAGGGATTAATTAGCTCCCAAGTTGCTGATGAAACAAAGTCAACTTGAAAAAGCAAGCTAGAATAGTGTTTCAACATGTAAATTTCATCTTGCCTCCTGAAATTATGCTGTGTTCCCAAGAGATTTAGATTTGTGGGAAAGAAATAGAAGCAATGAGCTGAATATGTATATTTGCACATGAACAGCTCTATTAACATGTTATATCGGAGGAAGGGATTTTTTCTACCTTATGCAGGGCATTTTTTCAGTCCAGTCTCATGACACATTAGTGAGCCTTGCAGGTTATGCAATATTACATTTTATACATACATTTATTTTCTTGAGAGCATACATTGAGAGCATGTATCTGATTTACTTCAAGTGATGATGCGGCTAAATTTCCATTGTTTAGGTTCTGTATCACAGTTTTCACTATCTTTACTTTTCCTGTTCTAGGATATTATTTTTCAGTTCTATGGAAATGATCCCAAATACAGTAAAATAGGAAACCTTTATCGTCAGCATTTATTTTTTTTAACAAATAGATCAATGTTTACATGTTTTAGTATATAATCTGCTGGTGCTATATACACAAATCATTTTCAAACACTGAGCATATATATGAATAAAATGTTTCTTCAAAATTTAGCATTTTTGCTCTGAACTGTACCTCTTATTTTGCCCTAAAACACATACCTTAATTTCTAAATGATTACTTTTTATAAAGCCTCTTTCCATATTAATAGTGATACAATAAGAAAAGACCTATGCCAGTTTTAAATAATTTATTATAACTTTCATTGCACCAGGAAAGATCATCCATCTCACTGATATCACCATAACTATGATGTGCATTTGATACATTTGACATCAATATTAATATATTTACTGGTGCTCCCCCAGACATTATTCATCCATCAAATGTATTTTCTTTATGAAATCAGAAATATTTGTAAATAGTCTCCACTACTTACAACTCAAAATGACAATTAATTAAATGTAGTCATTATAATGTTACATGTTTTCAGTGCTATCCATTCTCTGGATGGAACGGGTATTTTAAATGAGGGCCATATAAAACATAGGTAGTTTTTTTTCTGATTGTTGAATTAGGATGTTTTCTTCATACGGAACAATTGTCATTGGTTTATGGAAAAAAATAAAGGTTATGGTTTTCTGTGTTCGTTCTGTATTGGGAAGGACCATTGCATTACATTTATTTATATAGCGCCAGCAGATAATGCTGTTATGATTATTCACACAAAATAACAAACTGGTACAAAAGTACAATATAGTCAGAGGTTGATGGTAGGTGAACAAATTGGATTGCTTGGATGGGGATGATAGGATCCAGATGATCTTTTGAGGTTGTTGATCATTCAGATGGCTTAATTAGAATGAGTGTGCTAGGAGGAAAGGTTGTATGCTTCTAAAAATAGTGGGTTTTCAGAGAGCTTTTGAAAGTTTGTTATAAGGGAGAAAGTCTGATGATACTGGAAAGGGAATTCCACAAAAGGGATAGATCACAGGTGAAATGCTGAATGCGGTAGTGGGAAAAGGTAATGACAGGAAAAAAGAGATGCAAGTCATGAGAGGAACAAAGAGAGCAGTTAAGGGTTTAATTGGCCCATGGGGTGAAGATGTAAAGGGTGCAAGGTTGAGGGCTAGGTCAGAGTCAGAAGTTTGAATTTGATGCTGAAGGGTATGGGGAGCCAATAGAGTGATTGGCATAGTGGAGCAGCATATGAGGAACGGTGACAGAGAAAAAATAATCTAGCTGCAGTGTTAAGGATGGATTGGAACGGTGAAGGCAGGAGATGGGGAGACCAGTAAGTAGGGAGATGCAATAGTCCAGACAGGAAATCACAGAGTGGATACTAAAAAGTATGGCTAGAGAGGTAAGATTTAAGCCAGGAAAGAGCTGTGTCACAGATGCCATCATGGCGGGTTTGTAGGAGGAGAGGGTTGTCAACTGTGTCAAAAGCTGCGGAGAGGTCCAAGATAATAAGTAGTGAGAAGTGGCCTTTTGTTTTAGGTGCAAGGAGACCATTAGTAATTTTAGTGAGTGTGGTCTTGGTTGAGTGCTGTGGCCAGAGAACAGATTGTATAGGGTCAAGCATAAAGTTTGAAGATAGAAAATTAGTTAATTGGTCATAAATTAGTCATTCCAGCAGTTTGGATGCTAATGGAACAAGGAAACTGGACAGTAGTTTGATAGGAATATGTGTTTAAAGGTAGGTTTCCCTAAGATAGGAGAAATGATGACATGTTTGAATGAAGATAGGAATACACCAGAGAAAAAGAAAATTAATGATATTGGTTAGGGTTGGGGTAAGGACACTAAGAATGCGATGGTAAACTTCAGTAGTGGTGACTGTACTAAAGAAGGTTAGAGTGGCTTGTGGCAAGGAGGGAGGTCGAGGTAACATATGATTAGCACAATGGCGGAGGATGTTATTCCTGATGGTGTCAATTTTGTTTTTAAAGTTAGTGGCAAGCTCTTGGGCGGAGAACTTGGAGGGTGAGGGAGGTGCTGTGGGATAGAGAAGGGTGTTTAAGGTGGAAAATAGATGTTTAGGGTTATCGGAAAGGTTGGGGAATAATTAAATTAAACAGGTTTGTTTGGAGAGATGGAGGGCTGAGGTATAGGAACGGCGCACGTGTGAAGTCTTTAGGTTAACAACACGTCCTCCACAGGTGCTCAACAGTATATGAACACCTTTGGAGGAGACGGGTCTGTGTGGAATGCCATGGCTGAGATAGACAGCAGTTCTGTAGAAAGCAGAATTGCTCATTTTTGACTCTAGGACTCAATACAAACCTGGCTGTTTTTTAATCAATGATGTGCATACCTCGGAACCTCATCCTCCTGGAAGATCCTCCTGTTCTGAAGGCATGGCTTCATTCAGAAGTAGGCATGTTTTAGGCAGTAGTGAGCACGGAGTAGCCAAGAAGTGGGCAGAACATAGACTAGGTTAAGCCAAATGCCAAATGCCAAGCCCAGAGACTTAAGAATCTGACTTAAGAATCTGACCCAGAGTCTCCAGTGCTGAAGCACTGCTAAAACCCAGCAGAAATGTTTATGTGTGGTTGCTCCTATGTCCATGGCAGATTATCTACGTCCTAAATACATTTACCTTTTCTAAAAAATCAGACTAGAAAATATAGATGTTTTCCCTTTAATAAAGTTATTTAATGCATAACTTCATTTCTTACCTTTTTTAAGAACCCTCATAAATAATTAAGCGTAAACATTACTAAAACATAAAACAACTTCATGTTGAATAAACCTCATGAAAATATTAAGCTTTCAAATATTAGCAAAATTCATTTAAGGCTTTAATACAACCTATTTATAACACCATATGAATATTGCAGATTACAGTTTAATCTCTAGAATGAACCCAAAAAAAGAGCTCATTGAGAAACAAATCTTTAGGTGAGAATGTGAAGTAGCTGCAAGAAAAAAAAAGTTCCTTTCTAGCCAGAAATGTAATTTGCAAAAAGGAAATCAGTTATTTCTCAGATAAGAGATTAAAAATTAAAGTATAAGTGGAAGCTGTTCATGTTGAATCTTTGGAAAAAAATCATAGAACCAGCTACGACTTTTTAATGACAATTTTGAAAGCATTGTTATATACAAAAGCTTATGTTCCAGTACTAAAATGTAGCTACTTTATAATAGATACCAGGATAGTTTCACAAGAAAATAATTAATTCCTCCCATTACCACCCAAGGATATGCATTTTGAATTTAAATTGAGGAAGCAGCCTTTACATTTATGACTTCTAGTGGGATTCAGATTAAACTATAGACAATAGTATGCTAAACAAAGACGCTAAAAGTTTATTGTATGCATCGGCTGAGGAACTAGGGGGGAACGGATCCCCCCCAGCAAATCATGCGGGAGGGACCCATAATGAGGAAATCCACCCCAGGGCCATAGGAATCCTGCAGTGTACCCCCCAATCGAAAAGCTGTATGGCACCCAGACGGAGGAGAGAGCGGCGCTCAGCAGTGAAGCCGTGCGCACCGTGGCAGAGTGACAGTGAGACAGTGGCCTCGCGCTCCCACCACAGGACTTCAGGTAAGTGAACTACAAAGGGGGGATGAGGGTAGATAGTGGGAGGGGGGTAGATATTGAGAAAGGGGGGGAGTGGGTAGATAGTGAGAAAAGTAGGATAGAAAGTAAGAATGGGGTTAGTGAGAATATTAAAATAAAGAGTGAGAGAGAATGAATTAATTGATGTGTGGATGAATTGTGTGAATGAGTGAGATAATGAATTGATGTGTGGATGAATTGCTTGAATTATTTGTGAGAATGCATTAATGGATATGTGTATCATGGATGTGATTTAGGGAAAGGCAAAGACAAGCAGGGTTGTAGAGCTTTGGGGACCAAGATGGCACAGACAGGATGTTTATGGGACAAAGATGGCACAGGGTGGGCTGTTTGGGGACAAAGATGGCTCACTCTGTACTGTAATCTGTTTGTGTAATGTGGGTGCTGGACAGGTGATATGTGGCCAATGTGGATGCCAGGGCTGGCCTTTGGGGTGTGTACATATGCCTGTAATTTAGGGGGTTTATCTATAGCTTTAATGCTGAGTTTACATGTGATTTCCAGATACCTGCAATGCTGTGTTTGTGTGTTATTCTGTTGACCTGTACCTGCTATGCTATGTTCCCATACATTATTTAGGTATACCTACAAATATAGGGTTTGTATGTCTTATTCAGTTGATCTATATATGCACGTGCTGTTTACATGTGTTGTTTATTTGATCTATACCTGAACTACAGGGCGTAAATAAAAGAGAGGTATGGCTTAGTGAATGAGGGGACAAATGGACTCTGGGGATGGTTATGGGGAGAGGACCTCTCAATGTCACGTTAGGGTCAGAAGGAGGTAAGACTGCACTCTCACAGTCAACCCCTAATAGGCAGTCATTGTGGCAAATACTTTTTTTTTGGTGTGGGACCGGAGGGAGTGATTGTATGCTAGGGAGCGTGGAGGAGGGCCCAAGGAAATGCTTGCCTAGGGTCCAATTTTTCAATATTTAAAAAAAAAAGTTTTTTTGTTACAAAGATTAGCAATTTTTTCTTATATTTTATGTATTAAACGTACATTATTTTTAACAGTGTTTCAAGTTATATATTATTGTACTTGTAGTAGGGATAGTGAGGAAAGAGGTATCTGATGTGAAGAAAGAAGGGGGTATCTGATGGGGAAAATTCTATCCCCCCAGATTTTAAGGGGTTCCTACGCCCATGATTGTAAGTGTTTGTAATAAATAAGTGTAGATTGCGGGGCAAACATTTTCCCTTGTATTTAATACCATATTTTGTGGAGATGTACAGGTCACACACCCCAGAGGCCAGTCCTGGCACACAAATTGCACCCACAAGGAATTTCCCCAGCAACCAGATTGCACCCACATGACTTGCCCAAGCACCCAGATTACACACAGACATGGGACTTGTCCAGATACCACCCACATGATTTACCCAGCACCCAGTTTGAACCCAAAGTGGCCTCCTCACAGAGTCCCAGGTCTCCACTCAGTCAGGGCTTATCTCAGTCTGGCTCAGATGCACACTTTATTCATTTTATATCCTTTAGGCCTAAAACTGTAACAATAATAGATAGACTACAAAATACACACATATACACTAACCTTAGAAACGCCTGCCCATAAACCTGTACATATACACAAATTTTCACGCTTACCTCTACACAGAAACATCCTGTCTTACTGTCAGGTGCAGGTAGACAGGTGTAGCTGAGTCCTGAATGCAGGAGACAGGAACCAGCACGAGGCACTTAGCTGGCAAGGTCCAAAAGTGGAGTCGGGTCACTAGCCAGAGTCGGTACACAATAGGTCCAAGGAGGTAGCGGAGTCCAGAGACAATAACGGTAAACGAGAATCAAGAGAGAGCCGTTTAGTCTCCAAGGTCAGGGGCATAGGAGGTCAGCAAGGTCCAAGGAATAGCCAGTTTGGTACACAGGAATCAAGAATATAATATAGCACAACGATAGGAACAGTAGGGAAGTACAATTACTGAGCACTGAGCAATGGCTAGAAAGAGATTCCTAACCCACTGATACATAGGATCCCTCATTTGCATAAACCTGTTGGTTTATCCAAGCACGGCATAGAGTAGAATTGTGTAGGACTCATATCGTGTCATATCAATCTGAGAACTTTGCACAAAACCACTGTTTTCTTATTCTATTATTTATTCTATTTTGAGTTTTGAGCCAAAATCTTTTAAGAACATTCTACATTTGTTACATCTTTCACTTATTGATTTCCATGAAAAGAAGTAAACAAAAGTGCTTTCTGTAATATTCCTGTGTGACTGTATTCATTCCATTTTGCTTAATAGAAGGATGGACTTCTAGTCCTGGAGTGGTTCAGGATTAGTCACTCCCAGAAGTGTGTTGGATAGGAAGCATAGTTTTTCACCCACCTAAGGAATAGTGACCTTGTGACTCTAGTTAGCATCACAAAGGTGCAAAGTAGATCAGTCTCCCCAATATGCCCATGCTTCCCACTACCCACAAAACTGGGGCACCTACCTGGGATAGTGAGACTATCCCAAAATCAGGGATTTTGTGCCTCAAAATCAGGAATGTCCTGCAAAATAATGGGACTGTTTGGAAGTATCTTTTGAAATGACATGATACACCTTCTGTTTATTAAGTTAATGAAATTACTGTATTCTACAATATTCCTTGACTGTTTTTGCACATTGATTCATGCCCTGAGCCACAAGAGTTTGATATCAGTCTAATTATTTAAAAAAACACTGGTGCCCTCTTAATTAATAATTACCCATTTAAGGCACCATTAGAAATGTCACTGTTTTTAGTTTCATTGAAACATTGAACTAAATCGGTAATGCAATAAATGACTATATGACTGTTCTTGCAATACTTCCTCTTTAATTATATTTTATTACTCACAGATGACAGACTTTGTCCAAATATTTTCTAATCAGTATTATGAAGAACAAAGCTAATTGTTTAGATAATTACACTTTTTATTGGAACAGGTGGGATGATTTTTTTAGGCTATTGCAATTCACTTGTTTGCTTGTTAAACTTTCTTTACATTTTTAATTATGCTAATGTTGATATTGCAAAAGAAGCTGATAAACAAACCAGTCATATCCAGTTTCATTGTTGGACGTGTCTTTATAATAATTAGACATAAGTCATACAACAAATCTATTGAATGAAAAGTGGAAAAGTGGACAGCATCTTTGTTGTTCATTACGTGGTTCATTGGTCCCAGAAGAAGTACTAGGAAGTTCAGGTATCTTAATCACATGCTGGAAATATTATGTGGTGGAATTTCATCCATTTAATTGCGCACGCCAGTTTTCTAGAAAAAACCCTGTAGAAATCCTATCCTTTACCGATATGCCGCGTAGTGAAATATCTGTGGGCATAGAGTTAATTTCTTTAAAAAATATTGTCAGGTAGGGAATGCCTACATTATTTCGAGAAAAGGCAAAAAGTTCAATGTGCATACTGATGTGGCCTGAATTATATGGTGGAATAGACTGGGCCATAGTTCCTGTTTTACACACATTTGACAATTGTACAATTGGTACAAACATTTCGCAAGTTTTACAAGTTCAGTCCAACAATAAAATAAAATAAAATAGTATACATTGAACACATCTCATTGCATGGTGTATTCTCTAACATAAGGGAGATTCAGCTACAGTGAAAAAAGATGTATATTACTTAAATCAGTGAGATTTCTTAAACTGTCCTCACATATTAATTTATGTATTATACAGGGCCAGCTCAGCCAGTTACCAGTATTGGTGCTTCATAATGGGGGTTAACTTCATTATTCATACTACTAGTTAAATCAAGAGTTTAGACTATGACTTGCAAACTCTCTTAAGTGAATAGTTACCTATGAATATTGAATATTGATAAACTGAGTAGAAGCCAAGCCAAAGTTCCTAAAATACCTTAAATTATGAATACACTTAACAAACTGACTACTAGACATGCATTTGGATTGGTACGAATTGCAAATATACCAAATTTTGGCAAATTGAGTGAAACCACAAAAACTAGGCCAGAGATACCACGAAGTCACACACTCACTCTCTCATTCTTGCTTGCTTTCTCTCTCATGCTCTATAAGTGCTCTACCTTCCCTGCCGACCACTTTCGCTTCCACGTTTTATTTCATCTTTGTCCGCTTCTTCATGGACATAACTCCACACAAACTTCTGCCAAAATGGTGATTTTGTAGAAGTTCACCTTAGGACAAAATGTTGGCGCTCTCATCGTCTCACCCTATTGGAGGATTGGACATAACCTGGTGCGAACTTCCTTCAAAACGATGGCGCTTCCGGTGACGTCCTCTCACCCAATCCTCCAAAATGTCTTGGTATGCTCAAGGGGAGACACCAAGATATTTTGGACAATGTTTTGCTTCCAACCTTATGGGAATAGTTAGGGAAAGGCCCTTTTCTGTTCCAGCATGACTTTGCCACAGTGCTCAAAGCAAGGTCCATAAAGACATGGTTGGATAAGTTTGGTTTGGAAGAACTTGACTGGCCCACACAGAGCCCTGACCTCAACCCCATCAAACACCTTTGGGATAAACTGGAATAGACATTGTGATCCAAGCCTTCTCGTCCAGCTCACAAATTCTCTACTGGATGAATGTGCAAAAATTCCCACAGAAACAATACAAGATCTTATGGAAAGCCTTCCCAAAAGGGTGGAAGCTGTTATAGTGGCAAAGGGGGGACAAACTATATATTCTATTCATATTCTTGTCTATTTATTTAGAAGGCAATATAATAAAAGCCTAGATTGGTGTAATGGTCCCAACACTTTTGTTCATATAGTGTAGAAACATAGAACCACAGAATGTGTCAGCAGATAAGTCTGTCCAATTCCAATCCTTCCCATATCTGGATATTTTCTCACATCTAGGACAGGCTTATACCTGTCCAATGCATGCTTAAACTCCTTAGCTGTATTAACCTCTACCATTTCTGCTGGAAGGCTATTCCATGTAACCAGTATCCTCTAAATATTTCCTAATATTACTTTTAAACATTTGCTCCTCTAATGAAAGACTCTGTACTCTTGTTGTGGTATTTTTTCTTCTATTAAATTATACTCTCCTCCAGGTTATCACTGGTAGGGGATTGTAATACAGCTCTGGCCATGCCCTTACCCACATTAATGTCTCACTTCTTCATTTCAGGGTGCTGGAATGGGATTGCTGCTTTGTTCTTGAAGATCGAGCCTAAGCAGTCATGCAGAATTCATAATTGCTTATTTTTCATTGGTCGATCCAGCAACAATAAACTTTCATGTATTCAAGTTTAATACATATTATTCGTGAGCAATAAAAAAACCACAGAGAATTGGCCACAAAATCAGTAAACTTGCTGAGATTTAAGAAAGAAATTAGGTTACTGAATGCATAATTATGTATACAATATATTTTAATGGCCGTGACTAAAGAACAAACTGACAGTGTGAAGTGTATAATAAATGTGAGTTTAGTTATAATTTAAAAAATAAAATGTAATTGAAAAATAATACACTCTGTAGTTTTACATTAACTTCATTCTTCAGAAGACATTAAGTTTCAATAAAGAGTTCATTAACACTTAAAAAACAAAATTTGGCATATATTTTAAATGCCTTTTGTAATCAAACCACGTTTTACTTTTCCATGCACATTGATTCCAATTGCTTTGAGGGAGATTAATTATACTGTGGCGAAAATTTAGTGATAAACAAATAAGGAAATTGTTGGCAACATAGAACGTTATTTCAAACTTTTTTGGGATGGTTTCTTTTATTTTTTTTAGTTACATATGGTTTGGTGTGCTTAAAAAAATATGTTAGAGGCCTTTCAGGGATCACCAGGGTCTTTCTTTGTGTTAATTACATGTGCAGTAGAGGGTTTGCAATCTTACATGACTTTTACCAATATCTATTCATGATAGTAGTCAGATATAGCTTTCCAATATTAATATGAATTCCTCATGCATCATTGAAAGTTAATTTTTATAAAACTAAACTAATTGATCAAATCAATCAATTAAAATAAATCATCCTATGGCCACATAAACAATCAAATAAATCAGATGAGTCAGAGAGAAGGTCCATGACATGCTTCACACATAATTGAAAACTGGGAGAAGCATGGAGGAGGTTGGAAAGTAACCCTATGGTCCATATATAAATATAGAATGCATGGAATGTTAGCTGAAAAGTATCCCAAATCACTGTTTGCTCCAAAAGGATGTGAAATTTAGAGAACCCAAAGATCATATGTGCAGAAAGTTACCTGAAAACTTTCAAGGGTTGGTTACCCAGTGCTCCCTTCATCTGGATAAGTGGCTTAGTTCAGGGGCAGGGCAAGGCCAAGTTAGTCTTTCCATAGGCATAGATTAGGCAGAACCCGGGGAGGAAGTGGCCTGGACCATACACCATTCTCCTGTCTGGATATTGAAGAAACTGTCTCAGAGTCTCAGGGAATCAGAGCGAGAAGCAGGAAAGCAGAACCCAGAGACTCCAGATGAAACCCAGCAATTTCCCAGATATGTGTATAAAGTAGTTGAAGTAAACAAAGGAAACAGTTATCCAGGCAGCACCTATTAGACTATTGAGAAAAGAAAAACGCATTGGTTTCTGTGATTATGTCTTTAAATTTAGCAGATATCCCTTAAATTGCTCTTAGGCAGCTTTAAGTATTGCGGCCCAACACTTATATATATATAATTTTAATAGTTATGCAATCTTCACACCACATATACTGTAGCCATCAGTATTACATGCAGCATTTAATGCAAGTGAGGTATGAAAAATCACACATTACCATAAATTCACCATCTAAACCAATTGTCATTCACAATTACTGATAATAAAGTAAATGATTAGATAATTTGTTTTTAAATTTAGGCTTTTTAGTACAGCTATGCATCCCTTACATCTTTCAGTTGCGGTGTTCAGTGTCAAGGTGATGGGGTCTCTCATTTAATCAGGCTGAGCTGCCAAGCCTTTCCCCTGGCTATTAATGATGACAGATCATTTTTTACTTTATCTGAATACAGATGTGTCTCTCTTGTGCTCAGACACTTCCAGCTCTGCAGATTGTCAATTTAAAAAAGCAGATTGCTCTCATGAAAATATATACTAGATAAATTGTTGCCTATCACATACATTTCTCATTCTGCATTGCTTTGTACATGTAAATGACTGGAGATGATTAGTAATTTGGTAGCACACATTTATTTTTGTCTGAAAGTATTGTACAGGATTTTGGAATTCTCCCATTTGTTATTTTCACTCATCTAAAACTAGTGATGGCTCACCCTTTCTAAGGTGCCATCTGGTCAGTAAGCTGCCAAGATGGTTGGTACAAAATAAATTATGACCAAAATTAACATGTTGAACCATGTATATGGTTGGTATGTTTTTTTCCGGAATATGCGGCCACCTTTTTAAGCATTTGGCACTATGGGATATGGGTTCCAAGTTGGTCTACAAGTCAGTTTTTTTCAAACCATGGGTGAGAGGAATGGTGGGATGAGGAGACAAAATAAGTAAACAAATGTATAACGAATATACAGAGGTTTCATGCTTCTTTTTTCACTTGTTTCATTGGGGGTCCCTCCTTGTTTTCAGCATATGTATGAATTAGGCAATTTTTTTAAAAAATCGAAGTATGTACTCTGGGTGTTTATACTTGCTTTATTGTGTACCTGACCTCGGACTGTTTCCTGACTTTGCTCACCTGCTGCCTGCCCCGACCTTGGATTGATTTTTAGATTTTGCTTCTGTGCTGTCTGCCCCGACCTAGGATTGTCTCTGGATTTTGCTTCTGTGCTGCCTGACCCGACCTCGTTATCTCCTGACCACGATTCTCTGCCTCTGGCCCTATATGGTTCTTCCGCCTTGGACTGATACGCTCCGTAACTTGCTCGTCTCTGCATAGTGGGTCCACTACTGGTGTTTTCTAAATCCCGACGTAACACTGTGCATTCAATCTGGGTGCTGGGTCGAGTCTTATAGATGCAAACTGGGTGCTGGAGAAATTAATGACTTTTTATCTGGGTACTAGGGCAAATTGTTATCTGTCCAATCTGGGTGCTGGTAAGACTTGTGCATTCAGATTCATACAAATTGCAAATTTATAGAATTTTGGTAAATTTGTCGATTTGTACAAACCCCCAAAAACGAGTCCACATTCACTCACATTCTCTCAAACTTTCACACTTGCGTTCTCAGTCACTCTCTTATGCTATCTGAATGTTTCTCTACCTTCTCTGCCAACCACTTCCACTTCTGCCGACCACTTCCGCTTCTGCCAACCACTTCTGCATGTTCTTCTACACGTTTTTCTATCTCCTCTCTTATAGCTTCAATCTTTAATCCTTAATCTGATATCTTCTTTCTTCATACGCATCTCTGCTGACATAACCCAGCAACTTCCACCAAAATGGCAGCGCCTTCTCTGATCCTCCAATTAGTGGAGAGGACATCTACACAAGTGAGGCCATATTTTGGTCAGTTTACCTGAGTGCAAAACGAAGATGCTTGCAGTGGCGTCACTGCAGTTGCCCAGTTATGTCTGTGGAGATGCAGACAAAGGAAGAAGATTAAGGATTGAAGATAGAACAGAGAAGAGAAGGGAGAAGATAGAAGATGAAAAAGAAGATGCGCAAGAGGAAGTGGTCAGCAGAAGCGGAAGTGGTAGGCAGAGAAGGTAGGGAAACATATTTGAGAGATTGAGTGAGACTGAATGAGATTGAATGTGGCCACCAGGCAACGAATTTCGTTCCTGAATCGTTTTTGGCCCATTTACACATGTCTGGTCCTGGGGAAAGTCCTGTTGATGCAATCTGGGTGCTAACCAACCCTGATGGGCAGAGGCCTAAATTTCTTACAAAAATATGTACAGCAATATGTACATGTACACATTGGATGGTTGATTTAAGGAAAAATCGAACTGCCCTAATTGTGATAGGGAATTTTTCTCTTTTTAAACATAATTGGAGTTTTTCTTTGCAATCCTGTGGATCAATCACTTTGCATGCAGAATCTACTATTACGTCCTGCAGTGCCCTACCGTTGAAGTTGCAGGATGTAAAAATACATCCTGTGATTTGATCCCATCCACCGTGGCTCTAATCAGGGATCCGCTGGCTACATCGTTGATGCCAGGCATACCAGCTTCAGCCCAAATGGAGTACTTCCATGTATGTGATCATTATTTAAATAAATAAAATGCACAGAAATTTCCATATTTTGCCCGCTTTTGTTATGCTAAATTATAAGATATATAAATAAGTATGGTTTTAGAAGAAAGTCCTTGCTGTCCTGAAAAAAAAACATATATGATTTGTGTATGTGCAATATATGAGAGGGTGGGAAATTACATTTAAACAAAGACATAGCTATAGACATAACTATTGAGTAAAATGGCATAAAATGCCTGCATCCTTAAGGGGTTAAATAAAATGTGAGAATGCAAGCAATATTTTTGTTTATATTCTGCTTGTTAGTGCAAAAGATACATGTATAATTCCTGAATTATTTAATTGTACAGACTATACATTTGATTTTTATAGAAACAGGGGTATCAATAGCCAAGCAGATTAAAAATATTGATCTATTCTGAATATTGTCACCTTGTTTTGCATGATGGATGCCATGTTCTTCTGTGTGTTTCAGGATACCTCATGCCCTTCCCATGAACATTTAAATTCTTTTTGACTAAACTAACCAGCTAATTTAATAAATAAACTTGCATCATTTGATGCTTTATGTAATTTAAGAACTTGATTTGAAAGTATATTATACCACCCAATTTTAGGGTGTTATATGGAACAAACAGAACATGTAGACTGACTTTGTTTTAGAAGGGTATCTCATACTAGAGTATGAACTTTCAAGACAACTTAAGTCTCTTCTTCAGACATTTTATTAAATCAAAGCTGAAGTGTCTGTAAAGTTTTAGACTGGAGGAGAGTTGAAAAATTAAATCATATAAGATGGTTGCTATATTTTGGGTGTGGTAAATGTGTGCGAGGAAAGGGTAAGATTTAGAATGCAAGAAATGAATGAGAAGAGGGACAAGAAATTGGCTTAATAAAGATAGAGAAGCAAGTATGACGTCGGATCCTGAGAAGACTGGGATTTAAAAATAGCCTGAACATTTCCAAGTCTATAAAGATAACTACCCATATATATCAAACTCTCAACAACCTTATAGTAGTTAACACATGCTACATACATTTCTATACAAACATAAACCTACTAGGTCCTATTAACCTTTTGAGAATCATAAAAGTGACCCGACACACATAAAATATCTGAATGTTGTGAAGCACCCATACAGACATTAACCTTTTGTAATGGTATTCAATCTATTACCTAACAAGAATTAGAGGGGTACACTGCCACATTTATATTAACATTCTAAGTACCATAGGGGGCCTTTGATCACCTTAAACTCACAACATGCCACACACATACACATATATTTTGCATATTATATGTGCATACCACATGCTCATCCACAACTGGTTGAACGTCAAACTTAGGGAGACTACATCAGCCATTTCTCCCACGGTACATATTAGTCATTTAAATTACGAACAAGCAACAAGGAAAGTGCTGCCCCCTGCATGTTGTGTGATGTATAACTGAGTAACTTCTTTATACCCCACATACTTCAAGGGGCAGCACTTTATAAATAATATTCAGCAATGTAAAATGTATGTGCATTCTTAACAAATTAGCCACAATCATTACATTACATTACATTACGTTTATTTATAAAGCACTGGCCGATTCCGCAGCGCTGTTACATTCATTAGAACAATAAGCACATACAATAACACATACAATAACAAACTGGTGCAAAGGAGAATCAAAGTAAAAAGCATTTTATTTGTGTGTATTACAATATTTACATTTCATCCTAGATAGAATATGGCTAACACATTCTCATGTGGCTGCTTACAATGTGACTTGAATACAAAAACTAAAGCAGGGGAGAAGTATACATAAGGTTAGAAGAGAAAGTTGAAACAATGACAGAGAAAAATGAGTTTGATTTCTATGCAAGGATGAGTACTGGTAAACAAGAGATCGAACAAAGCTATCAAAGTACTGCGACTTTTCCCCTAAAGAAACTACTGGTTTTACCAGTGGGAGTTCTGGAACATAAGCAAAGAATATGCTAATATGAGGTGTGGTCAACAATGGATTATCACTTTACCTTTTTATTATTAAAGGACATTTGTTCATCATGATGTACCGGATGACTAGAAGAATGTATTATACACTACCTTGTAATTTCCATGACAAGTACAAAAAGAAAGTGTCTCTATAATATTGGATGTTAGACATTTTAGGAATCAATAAATGAGTTAGGGATATTATAGTGGTGCCCTTGGTTA
This sequence comes from Spea multiplicata, assembly GCA_009364415.1. Lineage (NCBI taxonomy): Eukaryota > Metazoa > Chordata > Amphibia > Anura > Pelobatidae > Spea > Spea multiplicata. Next base: position 22,779 of record VKOC01003558.1, read on the forward strand.
AGTAGTGATATATTTCATTTCTCCTGCCCATGTGAAAAGTGACATCACTTTCCGGTAAACTGTCAATGAGAAGATGAGCTAGATTTGATGCTTAGAATCTCTTACATAACAATGCTATATTAACTAATGATAAAGTCTTCACAGGCGCATAATGAAATTCATCATCCTCAATAATAGCAAAAAGTTCAGACCATTGGCATAAAACTACATGATTTTATCGACATGAGAAATTTATTAATGTGAAAACCTATTACCAAGCTCCAGAAAATGTTACATTTTTAAACAAATACTTGGACCAATGCCTTTTTTTATATTATTTTTTTTGTAGGGACATCAAATAGTAATATGTTCCTAGGAAGACATATGGACATAAGCATTTAATTACACATGATGAATTTGTAAGAATTTTAAATGTCATTTTTCAAATAAGAATAACTGACCGATACATTTCTACAGTTATTTTAAAGCCACGTTTAGTTAAACTTTATAAGACATTTTCAAAGTTTATACCAATTAAATTACTGAACTCATTTTAATTGACATTGAAGAAAAAAAGGGGTTTTAATGTTTGAATACTTCTTTGGTGAATAATGTTGTACTTTGTAGTGATCCCGTCAACAGAGATCCTAAAAAGACACCTTAGATCAACCTGCAAGTCATACTTCTGTCTCAAATTGTGCAATAAAAAATTGGAAAGATGTGACAAGTGGGATAATAAATTTACACTTTAGGGTCTATTCCGAAAGCTTAAAGTGCATCTCACATGTACTCAGCTGATGGAGAATTGTGTCGATGCAAGCTGATAAAATAAGCCTTCGGGTATGCATTGAAAGTGTTTAAACTTGACAAGATTACAAGATATTGATCACATGGGAATGGTATGGAATAAGGATTTGTACTTTTCATAGGCAATTTTATTTTACTTTAACCTAAGCAGGGCATGGTAATGAGGCATAATAAACTTGCACTGCACTGTATTGACAGAAGTGGGTGATCTTCTCCCACCTTTGCTAATAGGGGTCTTGAGGAGTATAATTTTCCATCGTTGTGGTATAAACAAAGGCTCCATGATCCAGTCATGGTTGAGTGAGAATGAGTTCCATAGTTAGACAGCAATCAATTTTTGATCAATTAGTATTCATTGATCCATTGTGCACTGTAAAAAGTCAGGAACTTAGCTGACATAACTTTATAATGACCTCTGTATCAATCTAGCTAAACTGCAAATAAATGGTTCTTTTTTTTGATCAGGTGTTACTGAGAAGAAGACACTGCACAATACCTAATTTTTATTGAGTACATGTTTGCATAATAAAGTGCCGTTTAGATGAATGTGTCCTTTATTTATCTCTCTGTTCTTTAGTGGAAGATGTAAGATCCCCAGAGGTGGTTTTACCAAGAGCCTGTCACAACGCTTTCCCAGTGCTCAAGGTTGACGTCTTCAATTTCCTTTAGGAAGTTCCCAGCTATGAAGATCACTAGATACAAGTGACCAAAATATTTAGGTGTTTATGTGCATGCTTGATTTCTGATTTCAAATTAAAACTTTATTAATATATTCAATAGTATTAATACTATTTATCGGCGTATTATTATTTGAAAAGTAATTAAACTAGATAATATTGCCACAGGAAATGGTGTAGTTGCTTTAAGTGTGAAAAACATGACGAATAAGTACAAAAAAAAAATCACAAAATAACTAAATGGCTATTCTATTTTATTACCCGAAATGGGAGCAATTTAATGGTATTACATATCACAATATATAGTTCAGCATCTGAATTTTCTTTAATCCTTTGACAGAGATTCAGAATCTCTTTACCAGCATGAAACATTGATAGTAATTCCATTACTATTTTTGCAGCCATCTCTTTATAATGCTAGACACAATTACTGTGTATGTTACCATGCCTACTGAATACTAATGATACAAAAAGGACAAATAAGTAAACCAGTAAGCATAACGTACTTCAGGGGGTACTATTGCACTCTCCTTTCGTGAACAAGTCACTAAAATATTAAATGTGGTTTGCTTTCCCATTTATTCCCTTGCTATGTTGCTATCCTTTTTAATTTATACAAATACAATTAGTTTTTTAATTAACATTGTTATCTGGAATTATTTTTTTATTGAAATATCTGTTCACTACATTAAAGAAAATTATCAAGGAAATTAAATGTTGAGTCATAGATTAAACTTTTTAGTGTTTTTAATGAGGCTTTTAAACTAATTATTTGAAGTTTGCATTTCTTTAACCATCATTTGCCTTGAAAACAGCATACATTTATCTACGTACACTTGCACAAAGTTAGAGATTTTGTAGGAATGTATTTAGGTGTATAATTAAATAATTTTACCAGGATCATAAATTTAAGTTGTAGGTTGAAACACCATTATGTATTGAAACAGCTGTGTAAATAAAAATCCAGGTGACAAACAGCCAAACTCACTAATAAGGTGAGGTTGCTGAAGATAGTTTAATGTCAAAAGCCATACACCAGGGCAAGAGTGAGGACAGCAACAAGACACAAGCTAGTTATACTGCATCAGCAAGGTTTCTCCCAGGCAGAAACTTCAAAGTAGACAGGGGTTTCCAGATGTTTTGTCCCAGCTCTTTTGAAGAAGCAGAAAGAGAAAGGCAGCATTAAGAAATGTAAACACAGTAGTCAGCCGTGGAAACCTAGTACAGCAAATGAAAGACATATCATACGTAATTTCCTTCTTAATTTCCTTCTTCAAAAATAAAGCCAAAATTGAGAAACCATGTGTGAAAAACAAAGTATACTGCTTCTATAGGAATTAAGATGCTAAGTAGCAGATGGGTTCTGCTAATCAAATGCCCTTGATTAATTGATCATGAACAAGACTTTTGGAACAATATCCTTTGGACAAACAAGGCCAAAGTGGAGATTATTGGCCATAATACACAGCACAATGTTTGGCAAAAAACAAACACAGCATATCAGCACAAACACCTCATACCAACTGTTAAACACAGCAGTGGAGGGGTTATGATTTGGGCTTGTTTTTCCACCACGGTACCTGGGAACCTTGCAGTCATTGAGTCGACCATGAACTCCTCTGTATACCAAAGTTTTCTTGGGTCAAATGTGAGGCCATCTGTCCGACACCTACAGTTTAACCAAATGGGGTCATGCAACAGGACATTGATCCCGATCATAACAGGAAGTCTACAACAGAATGGCAGAAAAAGAATTAAGGTGTTGCAATGGCCCAGTCAGAGTGCGGACCGTAACCAGATTTGTGTACATAAACAAATGGCAGCAAACCTCAATGAAATGAAGCAACGTTGTAAGCAAGAGTGTGCCAAAATTCCCGTGAGAGACTGAGAGACTGATAAAGTCATATAGAGAACGATTATTTCAGGTTATTGCTGCTAAAGGTGGTTCTACAAGCTATTGACTCATAAGGTATACTTATTTTTTTACACATGGCTTCTTCATTTTGGCTTTATGTTTTTTGAATAATTAATTACATGGTGTAATATGTCATGTGCTGTTGTTCATCTGAGTAAAACCATGCAATTCAAAGAGGGTATATAAACTGTATTGCTACATTTTGTGGAGTTGTCATCTAAATCCCAAATCAGGTCAGCACTCTTTAAAATCTATAAAAAAGCAAACTACAATGGTGCAGTATCTTTAGTCTTACCGATTACTTCTTTTTATTATTTCCATTGCTCCTGAGGAAGCCGACCCGACGAAACGCGTCGAGAAGAATTTAACTGAACTAAACAGAACTACCACGGACTTTGGATGTAACGAGTGCTTAAGCACATCTTTTCATGTTGTGCCTACAAGATGTGAGTGCAATTTGACTTTCTTCCATCCGGCACACCTAAAGATACTGCACCATTGTAGTTTGCTTTTTTATAGATTTTAAAGAAGATCATTAAAAGGATTTTACACCATATGCTGATGGGTCTGATGCATCTATAATGTTTGTGAGTGCATAATACGCCACACACAGCACTAAATATTGTTTCGATATATTGCACTATTAGTATATTGTTTTTTTCCCTGTATGTACCTGCGTCCCAATTATCTATACATATGTAGGGGCTAGCCAACTGTAGAGTTAGGATCTATTATATATCAGTAGATTAATTCATTTATTATTCTGATACAGTTATTTGTAAATGTTTACAAATAAATGTCATATGATTGATAATTTGGACAATTATATTTTCACTCCATGGGATGGTTAAATATTATTATTAGTACATTTATTTTTTTGGTTTCTTCAAATTGTTTTTTCACACTTTGTTACAACTCATTGAGAATGTATTATTTATTTCTCTTTATATTTTATATTTTTACATATCATTTGTGATACTAGCTACATTTATCTTTATAAATGTTTAAATAAACATTGTACCCAATTTTTAAAAAGAAAAGAGAAGCAGAAAAAAAATGTAAAATAATTTTACTGCCAGAAATGGAAATGAGAACGATCTAAAGTAATTTATAGTATATCAAATACAATTTTATACTTTATGTTCCAAGAACTCAACACATACTCATTGTACAAGTTTAATATATCATTCTTTTTCCCTATGTTATTTTTTCACTATCCTCTTGTGAAAAATGTTTGGTTTTTTTGTATGCTGATTATTGTTAACTGTAGAAAGAAAGAGAAACCATATGATTTAAAGTCTACATAGCATAAGTACTCATGCATAAAGTCTCTAAGTTAAATAAAATAGACTGAAATTATTTATGTCAAGTGCATTGTGAGACAGTACCGTTAAATAGCACTATTCTCTCTGTACCAGAGATGAAGTGAATGTCAAAACTTAAGTTTATTGTCAAGTACAGTTTCCCCATCACTTCCCAAGATCCTAGCAAAATGTCAACTAAATCCAACATAATTAAAGGTATCCTTGACAGAAAGGCCATAGCATTTCCCCACATAACGTTATTAAAAGATACATTTTATAGGCTGTTTGCTCAGCATCTGTGAAAAATTGATAGCTTGTACGATACATGTTCTTTGCAAAAACATGACTTTCAGTTATAAAGGTGAAATATACAGAAATTGGGAGTTTATGAAGAACAGATGTTAGAGGCTAAAATGTCATATACCTTTTTTTTCATTAACTAATTTAGTCCATTTATGTGTTTAGTTCAAAGAGTGGGTATTGTGATGGAAATCTCAGAAACTTCTTTCTAAGAAAACTTTTCTCTAACCGCATAAAGGTATCAATTGTACAAAGCTTAAAAAATACAGAGTTAAAAAACAGAGGTTCAATTATGTAGTATACATGTATAACAATTTTGTAAAGAATTGAATCTGAAATAAGATCCCTGAACATGCGCATTAGCTTGATCAGTCATTTTATTAATCCACAGTACATTTACATAAAATAAACCACAGTCAAGCTGTATTATTCATATCTAAATTATACATTTTTAGAGCTATGAAGTCACAGAAGGTTTGTAATTACACAAAGGATACTGTGAACACCTAATTATCATCCAATGCAAATCTAGTAATAATCTTCTACCTAAAACAAATGAATTTGCTAATCTGTACATAATCTTTACATAATCATTAAAGCTTTAACTAGTTTTAGATGGATTAATCTAATTTATTATACCTACAGTACAAATTGTAAACATTTTTCTGGTATCATAATAAAGGTGTTGCCCATGGGAAAAAAATCTGCCATAATCTAACGTTTCGTTGTATATGTGTTCTCCATATAACTGCCACCACAAATACTACGGTAAGAAGACTAACTAACCTGCCTTTATACATATTACCTTTATCAATATATGGACACCTGACCATTACACATATATGAGCTCGCTGGACATCCCAAAACCATGGGCATTAATATGGAGTTGCCACCCCCCTGCTATGTGAAGGCTTTGCACAAATGTATCTGTGGGACTTTGTACCCAGTCAGCCATAAGCACACAGCTGGAAGGCCCTTGGAGAGGGCACACGCAGAGAGCCCTCAGGCAGGGCACATGTGTTCAGGCAAACCAGGTCAGAATCAGAGGATCACAGGAACAAGTAGAATTAGAAAACTATGAACTGGGTCAGAGCAAACCAGAAGCCAAACCAGGGTCCAGTGGTGGTACAGGTCCAACATACAGAGCAAGTATTATATAATTAACAGGTATTTAAGGGAGTTGCAGGTAGGTAAGCAGATGCAGCTGGCCAGGTAATTAGCATACAAGGTACTCTTGATCTAACAGGTAGCCACTAGAGGCTGCAACAGACATGACTTCTGAATGAATACAATCCGCACTGACAGTCTGGACTGACAGGGTAGAATGCTGATTCCTCGACATTAAACTTGTCAACCCATGTCTTTATAGACCTGCTTTGTGCAAAGGGGCACAGTCATGCTGGAACCCAAAGTTAACTTTATTCATCACTGGAACCAAGGGGCCTAGTCTAAACCCTCAACCAAGTCTATTATCCCTCCTCTACCAAATTTTACAGTAGGTACTAAGTAATCCTGGCATCCACCAATCCCAGATTCGTCCACCAGACTTCCAGATAGTGACGCATGATTCATCACTTCACACTAGAAAACACATTTCCAACACATTTCCACTGCTCCAGAACCCAGTGGCCACTTTACACCACTTGGCCTTGCACATAGTGATCTTTGGGCTTGTGTGCATCTGCTTGGCCATGAAAACTCATTTTATGAGGCTCCTCATGCACAGTGCTTGTGCTGATGTTGCTTCCAGGGGCAGTTTGCAACTCTGTACAGATTGATGCTACAAAGAACAGGTGATTTTTACGCACTATCCACTTCAGGATCCTATCCAACATGGCTGGGCTGTTGTTACACTTAGATGATTCACTATAATTGCATTTACAGTGATCCTGGCCAGATCTTGCAGGGAAGAAATTTTACAAACTGGCTTGTGGCAAAGGTTGCGTCCTATATACATGAAAGCAAAGCTTCTAAAATTACCAATATTAATAATAAGTTGCTTGAATAAGACACTTTTGATCATTCACAGTTCAATGCATTATGTTTGCATGTATGGAAATTTTTTCTTGTCGGATTACAATCAGTATGACCATGACATCTAATGGCACTCAGAATTAATGAGTCCTTTAATACATTCTGGTTTGATTTCCATATTTACCCTTCATATAACCTTGTCATGTAAGAATCCCTATTCTTCACATAAACATTTGGGAAATGTACATATCTAAAACCCATATACTGATCCAATCAGATGTATTCACTGAATACAGAAACCTCAATCATAAGCAAGAATTTATAAAAAAAAATGTGTATGATAAAAGATGTAATCTATTGAATCGCAACAAAAGCACTTTTTCTTATATATTACTTTATATTGTCTGCATAATTTGTGCTGATGTCCAGAAAAGAAGAGTCTCAATTTAAATTTGAATGGGATTATGAACACAAGAACATAGCTCAAGTGTTTTCAATAAATAGCATTAAAAGTCAAAAGGATATATTTATGTAAAAGCAATATTTTATGACATTGCGTATCAATTCTTTGTTTGCTCCCATGCCACATCTTGATAACTTGAAGATTAATGTGCAAAATAGTTTTAAAAAAACACAAAAATACAATGTTCTGCTCTAAAATTATGCATGCTAGAGATCATTCTTGGTATATGCAATCTGGTCTAGAAGCACAAATTCTTCATAGAAGAAGGGTTCCAAAGCTCTTGGAGTTCTAGTCTACTGTGTGGATCTTGTATGGCACAAGACATTCTTGGTTCTATTCCTTAAGAAGTTGAGTGATTAGTCGAGTTAACCACAGTAAACCAGTCACATACCCACGCATGCTAACGCTTCACATTCAGTACTCTGCTAGTTTGTAAGGGTATTTTAATGCCTGCAGTTTTATGCAGCATAATTTTGTGAGATTCAGGTAAGAACATGCAAGGACATACAAGTTGTATGCAAACTTACATGTCCTTAACAAGTAATTCATTCAATATTTTTTTTAATATGAATGTGAATGTAGCAAAATGCAAACAAATGTTCCACCTTACATTTAAAGTTGCATGCAACTTTCAAATTACTTAAAATGCAAGTTGACTGTTTCTTTCAACTCGCATGCACTCACATCATTTACATGCAAGTTGTTTTACTTTTTGCAACTCACAACCACTTGCAGTTAAATGAAGAAACCTGTCTGTGACTTGATTAAATCCATTGCAATCATGTTAGATTGTCTGTAAGCAATTGATCCCTTCTTATATTAAAAAAATATTTTCTGTTCAGCACTAGGAGTCTAAAAGACTACCCTATGTCAACCTTGTTAAACAGTGTCTAAAGCCTAGTGGTATATATTAATTCTACTGCACAGGAATGTTTTCTTCTTTTAATGACATCATGACACACAGCTTCAAAAAGTGTAATTTTGGTATAATATTAATTTCCTCTGAGCAGAAACTTTGATGTAAATGAGAATCATATTGTGCTAATGGAAGATACTACTTTTCTAACTGAGTGCTAATGAATGACAATATATTTCTGAATTTCCTTTCTGCTTGGGTTTCGCATTATTTTCAGGCAAGGATGTATTCACTTTTGGCGCTGCCATAGGCCTGACCCAGAGCAGTGCCCACAGCTGCCTTAATTCTTTTTAATTGTCAGCAAAACAGTTCAACACAATCTTTGAGACGGTCTTTTTAAAGGGTTAATATTTTATAAGTTTTTCGGTGAGCTTATTTAAAAAGTTACTTCATATACTTATATTTATTCTAAGGTGAGAACTTATATTCATGGCTTCACAAGCATCCTTGTTTTCATTTACAAAAATGTCTACAGATTATTTCACACGCAATGAAGCGCTAAGCTGGGGTTGTTTTATGTTGTACTTTTCGATGTAGAACACCAGCTTAAATTCTGGTGTAACATGGAAACTTTGAAAGAAGATATTAAGTTGCACAGATCCTTTTGATGCCATTTTATTGCCCGTAAAATTGTTCTCATGGCAAATGGTCCCTCACCTAGATTTGAAATTAATCTACTATGAACCACAGAAGAAGGAACTTGGAGTAGCATGAACACTATCATCTTAACTAATAGAAAGTGCAACATATTTTACTAAATATACTGTACTTCACATTATACATCACAGTGAGAGCAGACTGATGAAACTATGCACATTATTATTATTATTATTATTGTTGTTGTTGTTGTATTATATAGCATCATAATATTTTGCAGCAATTTCCGACAGGACATAAAAAGTCTAAATATAAAGTATAAAACAATTTGACTTACAGAACCAAGAAGTAAGGAGGGCTCTGTTCAAACAAGCTTACAACATAGGAGCTAGGGTATATTACAAAGTGCCACTCTTAGTGATGAACTAGCCACACACACATCTTTATAAGTATTGTTTGAAGGCAAGAGAGGGGCTAGGAAAGGTGAGCTAAATGAAGACCGTTAACTTCATAGGTGTCCCTAAAGAAGTGGGTCTCAAGGGATATTGTGAAGAAGGAAAGACAGATAGGCCGAGAAAGGTATTCCAGAGGCATTCCAGGGATAAAGAGAAAGGAGAGATAAACAGGGTAATAAGAAAGGGGAGAGATGGGCAGAAAGGGATAGATAATGAGAAAGAGGAGAGATAATGAGATAGGGGAGACACTATGAGAAAGGGGAGACGGAATGTGCCTGTGTTTTTAAGGGCAAGCAAGTATGTGGATGCAAGGGCAAGTGTAAGCCAGGATATTTACATGTAAAGGCAAGTGTTAATGTGCGTGTGTATATTTGGGCAGACGTGATTTTATAGGCAGGTATTTGTAATATATGTGTATATTTTGACAGTTTAGCCGTTACTGTTACTGTATAGACCTGACTGAGAAGAGACCTGAGACAGAGAGAAGGCCACTGCAGGTGCGTATAATCTGGGTGCTGAAGCAAATCCTGTCAGTGCGATCTTGGTACTGGATAAATTCTGTTCATGCAATCTGGGCAAATCCTGTGTCTGTGTGCAAATGCGGTGTCTGTGCTGAGGAAAGTTCTAAGTGTGCAATATGGGTATTGGGCAAGTTGTGTGGATGCAACCTAGGTGCTGGGCAAGTCCTGTGGATGCAACCTGGGTGCTGGGCTGGCTTGTGATCTATGCCTGCAATTTATTGTTTCTATGCATTATTTACACAACGGCATAAGCAATTCCCTCTTTCTACTGCTAATACACTTCACTATACAATAAAGCATTCTGCTAGTATCTGTTGCATTGTCTGACTACTTTTAAGTCCTCTGAAATAATTACCCCTAGATCCCTTTCCTCAAATGTTGAGTTTAGGACCGTACCAAATATTCTGTACTCCGCCCTTGGATTTTTATGCATTATTTTACACTTATGCAGTTGCCACATCTCTGAAAATTTTTCTAGTTTGCCTGAATCATTCGTCATTTGGATAGTCCCTTCAGGAACATCAACCCTGTAGTGTTTTCTGTGTGTAGAATTTAACATGGAGAGCGGGAGCCAGCACTACTTGATAGTAGTTACACAGAGCAGTTCTTTATTCAGCTCAGATGCCAAAACATAACACTCAAACTTAAAATGGCCACTGACCATAGAGTTTCCCACAAACAGTCCAGAGTGTCCTTTCTTAACCCTTTCCGGACCGGCGTTGGAAAACTGGGTCTTCCCTTGAAGACCGCAGTTTTTTTTTTAAATATTTAAATTCCGTGCTCGTGATTCGATGCAAAGCGATCACGTGCACGGAATTGAGGGGGAGTGGCTGCTACGGATCGCTGGGGACACCCAGCAGTCAGTAGCAGCTGCCCCTCGTGATCGCAGCATTCAAAGCGACGCTGGATCGCGTATCATCGATGACGTACCTGGTACGTCCCGGTCTGCCGGTGACCTTTGACCCGGAAGTACCAGGTACGTCCCGGTCTTGAAGGGGTTAAAGCAACAGTATACCACAAACCCTGTAGCAAATTTTTGTATCATCAGCAAAAAGACATACCTTACCACCAACTTCTGAAGATCACTTTTAAAAATATTAAGAAGGATGGGTCCAAGTACAGATCCCTGAAAAACCCACTGGGTTTACTCCGTTAACTTCAACCCATTAATTCAACGAAATTGAAATGCAGACTCAAAATTTACAGTTTATATATTAGTCTTCTATGGGGGGCAATGTCAAAAGCCTATATCTATAAGCAATATCTACTGCAGCACCTTGATTTATTATTTTAGTCACCCAATCAAAAAATCAATAAACCTATGTTGTTTCTGATCTGGAAGTCCATGTAATTTTAGTTGTTCAACAGTCCTATCCTTTAACATGGTATCATTAATTTCCTCACAACTGATGTAAGACTTACTGGCCTCTAGTTACCAGACACCCTTCCTACCGCCTGAATGAGCACAGCATTTTCTAATAAATAAATCCATTAACTGTTTTGCTAGTACACCATTACGTTCTTTTAATAAATTCGGCTTTATGCCATCCGGTTCCATCGACTTATTTGTCTTTACTCTATAAACTAACATGTATTCTTTTTAGTGGTTTTAGTCTTTTTCCTTAACATGGTCTTCTGAAATTGTTGTAAAGTAGCATTGGCTGCACTTTGCTACTGTATATATACAGTTTTCTAGGGAAAGTATTGATTTCAGGTACTACATGCTTTTTTGTATTTTTAAAATAATGAGGAAACCTTGGCACTTTAAGTTTGTCGTTCAACTAATGAGGTAAAGCATGGTCGACCTCTGCATGTGATAAGCCACAAGTTACATTTTTAAGTTCATGTAGCATAAGACATAGTATATCTAGCAGTTGCAAAGGCAGATTAGGTGTGTATGTAGAGATGTTAGGCAGTGACCCACAAGGCATTTGCCTGGTGTGCCCAATGGCCAATCTGGGCCTGCCTGCTTATTTATCAGTTGATACTATAATAAATGAATACAATTAATATCAAATAATTGTTTGACAACTCAAATTTCATATGTAAAACATAACGATGTGGACACACTTTTTAAAGGTAAGAAAAAAACAGTAAATAAAAAAAAACAAAATCAAACATGTACATTGCTCTGGGTGTAAAGTTTTTTTTTTATTATTAAGTTACATTTTAACATTAGGAATGCAACAATAGTTTCAGTAAATACCTTTCGTATTCAGGTTGACTGCATTACCCTTACCCGTAACACTTCACAATAAATCATTATAGAGGAGAACATCAACTGCTCATGTTAGTATAAATCTCACTTTTTAAAGGTGAAGCCTTATATAGAAGACTTGAAAAGAAACAAATGTATATAAATAATTCATGAAGTGATGGAGGGTAATACTTGGGGTCAGGATTGCTATTTCTGAGAACCATTTTTATTTATTTGAAGGTAAATGTAAAGACCTGAAAAAAAAAAGAAAGGTTTTTGGTGAGAGGTAAATGCAGGGAATTACTTGATGTACATAGAAATTGGCTGAGGTTGGCAAGCAGCAACGAGAGATGCATATTGAAACAGAAACATATTCCCCTTTAGCAAGCAGGGAAAAAAATTTAAATAGACTCAGAAAGATTTAGAAGAAGCACAGTTATATAAAGAATACTTTTTAGTTGAATAATGTTTCCGCTGGGGTTTAAAACGCAATATAAAATTAAATGGGGTCACAATATATTGTAAATTTCACATATGCATAATAAAGGATTGTATCAATTTATATTAACTGATATTTAATTATTTTTCTATTGGCAATCTCAGCACTTTGGCACACAATACACGCATTCTACAATATCCAGTCCGTGTCAACAGACATTTACCGGGGGGGGGGAGTGCCTTAGCTCCCTGTATGGATTCAAAATTTGCACTTTAACGGTCCCGTTATGTTTGTTTCTCTTGCAGATGGAGAATCCCCGATATGCATTTGCCCCTTTCCCTGCTCCCAGCTATCTGCCGTACAGAATGTTTGAACACATCTCCTGCCATGTGATAGTCTCATCGCCTGTAAGAAAGAGCAGAGTGACCTGGAGACCGCAGGTAGCAAGATTTTGTTCAGACTCCAGGTGAAACCCAGATATGGTCATGAGATAATGAAAACCCTTTTGATAATATGCAAATTTGCATTAGTTGTTACTTGAGGAGACGGTGAAGAGAAAGTTGGATGAAATTTTAAACTAGGATGTTGGGGGATTCATGTAGATTCATGGCAGGGCTTACTGTAGATTTAGGAAATTGTGAAGGGAATGGTGGGATCAGTACAGATATTGAAATACCTAAACCACAACATGTTAATGTAACACCGCTGGGTCACACTATCCGCTATCCGGTGTGCGCTTACCTGACGGCTGCCTTATGGGTTATCTTGTTGGGTAGAGAAGATGAGGTGTGCTGGTGTTGAGAAGCAGAGGGTGCACCCTTGACAACCAATATGGTGTGGGACAGAGGAGGTGTTGTATTTAAAAACCCAGAACTGCCATGCCAGAGCACCCTAGTGTGGTCTTGTGTTTGATTCCTGCATAGTGTACCGAACCAGGCTTTGGCTGACTATTCATTCTAAGTCACTCTATAGATCCTGGTGTCACATGCCCAGGAATTATGGGTAATTCTCCCTGAGATTTGTGCTACGGAAGCAAAGGAAAATGTGCATCAGGTTTTTCAATTGCTACTGGGCTCTAGGAATGAGTCAACTAATAATGGATAGTATGCCTCACTAGTACCCCTTCCTAGCCTAGTTTTTTAACCATTTTAATGGCATATACCGTACTTAATGACTTTTCCCACCTTATTCAATTGAAGGGGATTAGAGAATATATTTTTTGAATACTAGATTTTCTGATTCTTATTATTTTCTTTTGCTTAATATACTCCCTTGACAACTCTTAAATAAATTCAACAAAGGTTATATGTTTTCCAATATTAGGTTCATTTGGATGTAGTTCTGTCCCCTTAGACTAATTAAGAGATGGGCTTCAGATCAGGGGCGTACCTAGAGTATTTGGCACCTGGGGCGGATCCTGTATGTGGCACCCCTCCCACACACACACATACTTTAAAACTGCATTGCTTCTACCGTTATATACCGGCGCAGACACTGAAGGTGGTACAGCATTACTGTTATCATTATATACTGAGGCAGACATTGACGGTGGTACAGCATGACACCTACCACTATATACTGAGGCAGACATGACGGTGGTACAGCATAACATCTATCACTATATACTGAGGCACACATTGACGGTGGTACAGCGTAATCCCTATCACTATACATTGAGCCAGACATTGATGCAGCATAACTCCTATCACTATACATTGAGCCAGACATTGATGTGGTGTAGGCCTACCACTTCATTAGTAGTAGGGATGCACCGAAATGAATTATGGACTGAAACCTAAAATGCAGCATTTACCTGGCCGAAACCGAATATGACCCCCCACACCATAAAAAAAATCTAACACTTTTATTTAAAGTAACACACCAAAATAGGATAAAACAATTAAATAACAATATTAATATTGTCCCGTTCAGTGAGGTGCACTGTCCCGGATTGAATCCGGAACATGGGCTTCCAAATTCGGCAGGGGGGGGCAAGGAATAACCTTGCCCCCTTGTAGCGACGCCACTGATTGTAGACTATAAACTTAGCAACAGTGTTCAATGCAGGCAGCTGCTACAAGGGGCTATACGATATTGGCATGTGTGACAAACTCTGTTAGCTAAGGGCCATAAATGCCACTTTTAGGGCTACCAAAATATGGCAATAAGTCATAAGAACACTAATTTGCAGGTGTGATTTATTTACAAGCAAACAAAACAAAATAATAGCTGCTCTTCATTGGTTGATGTCAGACGACCCCCCTGCTGGTGACCACTCACTCGTACCAACTTTTAAAATCCTGGCGGCGAAACTTGGCCGCCACCCTATTGGAAGGTTCTTGGAGGCTGGAGGGGATTGTTTCCTCAATAAAGTGAGTTCCTGTTTTACCTCAATATGAATCCCGTCTTGTTATTGGGGTAAGCATTGGTGCTGCCCTTGTCAGGGCGGTAAAGCACTGTATTGCTATGCTTCTGTATACTACAGTGCGGCCGAGGTTCCCGAAGAGCTATGTTTCCTGCTGTCTTCGAACGCTAGTCCTGCCTGATGGTTGAAGTTTCGTGTTCTCGGTGGCCATGGGGAGAAGGAAGGATCGTCTGGTGGGTGTACCCAGTCGGGGTACAGGTTGTTCCCGTCACAGGTATAATTGGTTATAAAGACAGGATGAGTTATAGCTTGTTAATCCGGTAATAATCAGATTGCCGTTTTTGAGTCCAGAAATAATTTCTCCTTTGCACTTGATGGACTTGTGTCTTTTTGAAACATAAATCACTATGCTATTATGTAAAAGTGTCATAAAAACAATACAACTCAATGAGTAAACTAATCAATTATTTATCTATAAATGATAAATAATTGATATATTTTTTTCCAAGCTAAAGAGGATATAGCAGCTCCTACATTATCGTAAAAGAGTTTAAACTCTTTTTTTCCCCAAGATTGCCATACTTATTAATGCCTGTGAGCAACCACGGTATTGTAATTAATTAGTAAATTCCAATATAATTCAAAGGGTACAGAGAGCGTCTGAGACAGTATTTGGTACTGTTCCAAAGACTTGACATTAAACCTTTTCACCTAATAACTCTGATTCAGACCATTTTATTTGAGGAGATCTATCCAGTTTGTAACTACACAAAAGAAAACATCAAATGAACATAATAACAAAATAATAATCTTTTTTTTTTAAATAATTTGAAATAATACATTCAAATTGTATATTTTAAATTATGATGTAGTACAGTATTAATATGGTGGTTGTAGACTAAAATATAAAATGTTATATTAAAACTGAAAAAAAAATCATACTACTAATGCTAAAATATAGTTTTACTCTTGCAGGCACTGTAAATGCTAAATAAATATAAATCACCAGAGATAATTTGGTAGCAGAAAGATTTTTTTTCCTGATGGTCTGGCTGATTTCATGTTGCTGTTTGGTCTAGGGCATTTATTTACTTAATATCGTAAAGCAGCAGGACCAAGTAATTACTGCAATCAGTCTATGAACGTATTCATCTGTTGTGAACTGGGGAGAGTAAATGAAGCAGAGAGATGCCCAGCAGAGAATATTTTTTAATGTAGAAAATTTCATTTCAGATATGATATATTGCACAATACGTACTATTTCCGAATAGCTGTTTTAAATATGTGCAAGAAAAACACCTGGTAAACATATAATTTTGGAAGATTATTATTACTTTTTCATCTTGATGTCTTTATAAACAGTAGATTATCCAACAGTTTAGGAACACTGTTTATGAATAGAAGAATATATTTTAAACTTTATGATGCTGCTTACCTGTTCAAATATCAGTAGAAGGCCTACTTGGTCTAGGATACAGGAGTACAGACACCGAAGTGTCTGAAGAATAATCACTGCCATGCACATCCCCACTAAGGTGAGACACAGAAGAACAAAGCCAACCCCAGGTCTGCGAAGGCAGCAGGACATAGAGCAGACAGGATCTTAAAGAATCTGAGTGCAGGAAACCTGCTGGCTGGAGTAGGAGCATAACATGCCTAGAAGCAGAGCAGACAGGGATCTGGCAATAGCCTAGTCAAATGGACAGGTAAACGTTCTTACCCAGAAGCTCAAACTGTAGTAGGAAGACAGGGCCAAGCAGGAACAATTGCCAAAAACAGACAGTCCAAATAGGATCAGACAGAAACAAGGTGGATCAGCCAAACCAAAAGTCATACACAGAAGATCATTTAAAAAAAAGAACGGGTTAATAATGAAATGGACTAGGAGAGTGGGAACTAGGGAGCATTTACACAGGAGGAAAAGGGTCTGGCTCCTTTAAGGGTTCCTATGGGAAGTTTAAGTTGCTGCTGAGCTTTCTTCAATTGTTGGATCACAACAGTTTGCCTTCTGGGAGCTGCTGGACAGACCAGCTGCCACTAGGTAGCACGGGTTCTCCATAAAACATAGCAGCTGACAACGTGATACTCAGTTTCAATGTATATAATATCTAATTTCTGATGTGCCATCAATGCGACAATCATGTACCCTTCCATGTTTATATTTTTTTGTTATTTCTCTTATTTTAATTGAATGTCCTGTTTTATTAGATTAACCGACCATGGTGACCCTGGAATTGTCCCTCGGAAGGGCTGCAGGTAAATGTGTCAGGTTTGTAGTTTCAGCATATATAGTTCACACAAGGTAAGCACTTGTAGGAGTTTAGTGAGCTATATTGTTAAAATGTGAAATCATAGTTTTATTTAAACAATGCAGGGTTTATACAAGCAATGCTGGAAAGTATAAATACTTTACGATAGATAATTATGGTGTAGAACTATTTCCTCCACCAAAACAACAAATCAAGTTGATGAGGGTGTTGTGCTTACGGTCATCCAGGATCAACCCAAACAAATGTGACTGGAGCACAAGAGTTTAGATCACTACTTTGTCTATATTTATAACTCTAGAGTATTTTCACTAGATCAGAATTGATTGTTAAACATTTTCACTTCCTGATATCTGATATGAAAGTAAGCCTTTCTTGGAAGAAGGGTTGAGATGGCTCTACCAATAAATGTCATACTCATATGCATGAGAAGCTAACTTTATAAGAAGTAAGTGAAGTCAGGGGTTGAGGTATTCAACTTGCATGCCAACTTATAGGTAAGCAAACATTCCTTAGATAGATGGATGGATGGATGTATAGATAGATAGATAGATAGATAGATAGATTACTCTTTACTTCTACCTATATTCTTTCTTTTAATAGAAGACGAGAAAGCATATGGATAATTTTCTTCACACTCTTGGACTTAAAACACAGCTAGTTGGAAAATTTCAATCTGTCATATTTGAAAAATATTATCTCATTTCTCCTATTTCTTCTGAAGTCTGTAGCTATCAGATAGGGAACTTTCAAATAATTGAGGTGTATCAGTGCAGAAAAGTAAGAAAAGATCTTTTTTTCAGGCAGCTTTGATATATGAAATAAGGGCTGATTCAATCTCTTTGCTATTGAAAGTCACTGAAAGGATAAGGTTATTCATATTTTGTATCAAATTCCTCCTGACATTTACTCGGGAGCATATTTTCTAACCTTTACATGGGCTTTGATTGGGTGATCACAGTTCCTGCATCAAGAGAATAACTCATCTGCAACCAAAATTAAATTCTATCATACTGAGATGTTTGGTTCCACATTGTGATAAACTAATCAAAAACTTGATGCATTTTTAATAGAAATCAAGAACAGTGAAAGGCAGTAAATGAAAATACATTTGAAAAACTAGAAACATTGAGATTTTTTTTGGCAAGAATTGTTTGCAAGATTTTACATAATACTCTTTGGTGCTTTTATACTGTTAGCAAAGCATGACACTTTGCTGTGATGTGCTTCTAACACCAATACATTACTACGTTCAATAAGTAACATTGTTAAAAAAAACCATACAATGCTTTGAGTCAAGTATTTGCAGTCTGCTCTGCATATCATTTATTTCTAAGGACTACTGAGAACTATAAACAAGGTGTGAATGTTCAACACGTACGTAAAAGTATTTAAGTGGAAAACATTTAAATAATTACCTTTGCATTTGTATCCCTCCCTTGGGTATTCTGCTACTAAACTAAATATCAAAATGTATGATGTTTATATTCAGTTACCACAAATTAAGTCATGAGACATTGGACTCACCTTCTGCCTAAACAAAGGCATTGTGTGTCCCTATGGATGTGTACAAAGTCCAAAACATTGGAAAGAACCATTCTTCCAATATTCGCATACCTTGCTTAAAGAGACACTCCACCCATCATGTACAAATTATAGCTGAGAGGTAGGATTACATTTTCATGGTGTTCTTCTTGCAAATTCACGGAATAATTCTGCAGAACTACACCACATTCATTTTACACCCCCTCAGTACTTGGCTTCAAGATGTGTTTGGCTTTATCTCTTAGAACTTGACATACTTATAGCCAGTCAGTTCCAGCGCTGACTAGCTATTTGTGTGCATTTACACAGTGCTTTCATATGAATTCTTTGTTGAGAATCATGCTTGGGACACTGGAATGGACCTTCAAGCCTACTAACTTCAGAAATAAGATCTTTCACCTCTAGTAAGAGTAAAATTACTTTTCACCTGAAAAAAAAAGACATTGAATGTAAAAAGGAGCAACGATGAATGATTGTTTTAATAGACATTGTCCAATCTGACCAGTTGCTCTATAATATTCCTAATGACACATTTTATATTTTATGAAAATATTTAAAAATTTCCCTCACAAGGGGAATCTTGGAAGAACAGTCTACTCCACCAACATTGTATTTTTTATTTTCTTAATGCATATTGAAGTGCATTTGCATGGAAATTGGTGCTTGTATTCTGAGACTTCTGTTTGGTTGATTTCCCTTGGTTGCATCTACTGTCTCTTCTCAAACCTAAAAAATATATGCACCCAACATACTTTCTGCGATTGCTCACATTGTGGGAGATGAGCTCCTTGAGGCCTGATTGGGAATGAATCAGATCCAGGAATAGTTAAACACAAGCCACATATGTCATATGACCGGTATTGTGTTGCATATATTTGTAGTTGTAAGGACACAGATAATGATGGAGTCCAGAGGCAGGACATATAGATGCACACATGTACAAAAGGAGACACTGTCCCAGAACAGTTGAAAAGATGGAACCAACTGTGGTGACAGAGATGTATGTATGAGGTCAAATAAATCTGAAGGTAAAGTTGAAAACAAAGGACAAGGTTCTGGAACGAGTATCAGGCAAAAAGGTTAAATTATACAAGGTAAGTATAAATCAGGGCACAGGAACTTCAGGAGCACAGGTCACACTAACTTAATCAATAACTAAGCACATTGGTAGTAATCTCTTACCTGGGGAAGGTCATTATCTGGCAATCTGTTACTATGGTGTCTCCCTAGCAACATTATGTAGCCTTACAAGTGTGAGATAAGTCATGCCCCCTCTACAGGAACCCATGATAGGCCATACCCCTGAAGGCAACCTAGAATAAGCCACAGCTCCTGACACATGACATCACTGTGGAACACCTCCCTGTATTCTGAGGTTGTGCTTCTATGATATCTGTCTTCCCCGTTGGTGGCACTTGCCATCTTGCTTTTTTGTCAGGCTTGAACAGGGGTAAGCAACACACAAGCAGAAGCAAGACAATGTTATCCTGTCCTTGTAATGGTTTTAAAGTTCTGACCTAATTCCTAAGTAAATCACCATACCTTGATGCATAACATTTCATACTGTACATCACTATACACATGTCCCTTAGCACTACAGTTTATAAAAATACATGCTAGGACAACATCAGTGTTCAAGTGACATACATGCAAACAGACACGAGTACACCCATTGACATGCTTCTTCAGAGCATGTTCAAGAAGCATTTTGTGGTATGCTTCCTGGTTTTGGTTGAAGCAAATGGAGAAGGAGTTAAATGAGACAAAATTAATGGAACTGAATGGGATAATATAAAAATATTGTTATTGTGGAGTCTATAAAAACAGATACTCCCAATGACACTGCTCTGCTTTTGTTACGGAGAACACAGATTATTATTATCTGAAAATATTAACAAAAAAAAACTACTCACTAGAATATGGTAAAGTGAGAATTCTCTCTAGGAGTTTTTCTAATTTTTTTTTCTTTTATTATATTTTGGCGGCCCCCACTGTTGATAGCAAACTTATATACTGAGGAGAAAAGATACTTGATGCTTGAGAAATCATCATAGTTTACTTTTAATATTGTGAATCCATTTGATCTTGTAGTCATTTGTTACCTACCCATTGTCTTTTTATATGGAATTGAATGCTGTATCTCTCTATTCATGCTCATTTTTTTCCATTGTTATCTATTTGATTCATTTAAATACTAAGTTATTTTTGTGAAAAACAAAAAATACAATTTTATTTAAGTAGGTATAAAATGAGCAGTTACACTTGGAAAATGATTATTGCAGAGCTGCTGTATTGATACACAATAACAGTTTCAAAATAATCTGCACTAAAGAATACCATTTGATTTGATTCAAAACATTACAATTCCTGTGTTAAAATGTAATATTATTGTAATGTAATGTATTATAAAGAAAAGTACCACTACCTAGCAATGCATAATATATAGTTGTCAGTTTGCAAGGTGAGCTGTTGTCACAGCTTTTAGCATAAATAAGTTCATTTATTAAGACTTCCTAGAGCTTGTGCTTTTGTTTGTCAATCATTGCAATGTTTTGGGAAATAATTTTCAATTTCATCTCTGGGAAGGTGGCATTGCAAATGATGTAATGTTTTTTTTTTGTCCTGAAGTTAGCTCCCTTCTGCAACTATGCAATATACATATATGTTATGTTATAACATATATATTGTTATACCTATAGATTTGCAATGCATTTGTTACTTCAATCTAACCACTGGTCTCCCTGCTATAACAGTTTTAGTATAAAATGAATATAATATGCTATATCACGTGTACGTGAATTGAATGTGTAAAGTGAAAAAAGTAAAAAAAGTGATATACTTCCCAGATGGCCGCAGCAACCCAAAAAAGCACTCTTCCTTAGGGTGCGAATATACAGATATACGGATGGTTGGGGCGCAGGTACATATAAGGGAAGAAAACAAATATATATAGTGTAAAAAGTATAAACACTAAGACATGTGTAAAATTATGAATGCACTCACAAACACACAGAATGCTTCAGGCCTTTCAAGTGATGTTAAAAGTGGAATCTTTAATTGATCTTCATATAAGATCTAAAAAATAAAACTGAATATAGTGCAGTATCTTCAATAAAACAGTATTGATTATTTAGATTGCACTCACAGTTCATCCATGCACGGAGTGCATATAAAAACGAATAAAGTCCACCGGGGGGGGGGAGTCCCGTATGGTCTTTCCTCGTGAGTAAAAAGTCCGCCGTGGGGGTTCCGTGTAGTCCTTCTGACGCGTTTCGCTGTGTGGCTTCTTCAAGAGAAGGGTTCTCTTGAAATTCAATTAAGACACAGGAAGGCGAAAGGATTAGTCACATTTGTAGGGTTATGAAAAGAGCTTGGTGAAATATTGTCACACACCATGTGTCTTTAACGAAAATGCTTGTGGAGAAAAGCAGAATCATTTAGAGCCGGCCATCCAATGACAGCTGTTTCTACAACTTGAACTGCTTACTTCCTATATAAGCCCTCTTGAAGGACCAAAATATATTAAATATAAACTATAAGGTCAAAAGTATAGGGACACATGACCTTTACACCAGCAAGGACTTTGGTGACATAGCATTCCAAAAACATATGAAATGAAGTTGCTTCAGCACACCTAGACATTTTGGTTCCAACTTTGTGGGAACAGTTGGGGGAAGGCCCTTTTCTATTCCAGCATGCAGCATGATTGTGCTGACCTGTATATTGTTGGGTGAGTTTGGTGTGGAAGAACACGACTGGCTCGCACAGAGCCCTGACCTCAACCCCATCGAACACTTTTGGGATGAACTGGAATGGAGATTGTGAGCCAGACCTTCTCATCCAACATCATTGCCTCACCTTGCAAATGCTCTACTGGATGACTGGGCATAATTTCACATAGAAATGCTTCAAAAGCTTGTGGAAAGACTGGAAACTGTTATAGCTGCAAAGGGGGGACCAACTACATATTAATGTTTATGTATTTAGAATACAATGTCTTCAAAGTCCATGTTAGTGTAAAGGTCAAGTGTCCCAATACTTTTTCCATATAATGTACCTTTGTAGTATTTTATATTTTTTCCTATTGTATTAATTTGGTAAAAATCATGTTGTATATTTATCAAATTTTACCAATTTACTCATAACTTCTTTTCCCTTTTCCTATGCTGTCAGATACGTACATTGTCTTCTGACTGCTTTAGTCACCGAGGCAGAGAATGCAACTGGAACAGTTACTGAAGTGTAAATTCAGCTTTAAGCTTTGTTATGGCTGAATTATTCTTTCTAGATGAACAGGTGGATCTTGGCAGTGGGACAAAGACGGATTCAAAATTCGTAAGAAAAGCCCTAACATTTATGAAATAATCAGAATTCAAATGACTGTGTTTTGTCATGCAGAAATTTCATCTGCACAGATTGTTTGTATGTGCGGATAATGCCAATGAACAGACATCTACACTCGTATACACGTATTCCACATTTTTTGCCTGCAGTGGAACATAAAGGGAAATTTGTTATCTGCTATAAAGACAAATCGGTGAACTAGTGTGAATATAATTAATGTTAATATTTGAAAGATGGATAACATGAGGTACACTGATTTTATTTATGCTGAGGTTGTCAGAATAAAAAAAAAATAAAATTAACATATCAGTATAATACAATTTTAACAAAAAGCAATATGTGAGGATATAGAGAAAAAGTCATTAGTTGTAAAAACAATGGCACAGTATCATTTTCCAAGAGTATACATAAATAGAAATGCACTCTTAAGAAGTGATGACAAAGTATATACATGTACAAAAACACTATTGATTCAAACAAGGGTGAGCAAACTCCAGCAACCGACCATACAGCATCCTGGCGTTATAAATATCAAACAGAAAAATTCCTCCAGTCACCCAGCTTCTTCAGGACTTAACAAATCTTTTTATTGTATTTGCCCGATCGATAACTATATCTTTATAACGCTGCCATGCCTTCGTTTTCTTTTGAAAAATAACTCCCATCTGCACATCCTAGCATCCTTAAGTCCTGCGGTCCTTATGTCATAACGACATGCTCTTTTGCAATATCAAAAGCACTTCTTGTATTTTTTCTTACATATATTCCGTTCTCTTGCAGGTGCTGAACTCCTGGAGGGGGCCGGATAAAAAGCTTCCATGTCTCGTCTGTGGAACGACCCTGGGATGTGTTTGCCACGTCAATATACATATACATATTTAGATATCGTGCCAGCAGATCTGACAGAACAAGGTAAAGAATTCCAGAGAAGGGGTACAGCACGTGTGAAATCCTGAATATGGGAGCGTGAAGAAGAGAGATACAGTGGAAAACGAGTAGAGATGTAGGGGGTGCAGAGTTGTTATGGGTTGTGTAGGTCAGGGTAAGAAGTTTGAATTTGATCGTGAAGGGTATGGAGAGTGGGAGAACAGTTAGTAGAAGTAGAGTTGCAATAATCCAGGTGGAATTCATATTTTGGTTATTTATTGTGTGAGGGATGGAGGAGGGAACAGTGAAAGTTCAGGAGCTAATATATAGATTAGGGTGTCATACACATATAGGTGGTATTGGAAGCCAATAGAAGAAATTAATTTTCCAAGGAAAGAGGTGTAAATGGAGAAGAATAGAGGCCCAAGAACTGAGACCTGGAGGACAAAACAGATAGTGGTTGGGAAGAGGAACAAGTTCCAGTGAAGGAGACACTAAAGGTATGGTCAGAGAGGTAGGATTTGAGCCAGGAAAGAGCTGTGTCAAGGATGCCACAAGCATGAAGTGTTTGTAGAAAGAGATGGTGGTCAAGGAGTCCAAGAGTTATAGTCTTTTTGCACATGCATATACTTTATCATCACTTCTATTTCTATTTATTTAGATACTGTGCCATTGTTTTTACAACTAATGAGTTAAATATTTTTTTTTGAGTTTTTGTCTATAACCTCACAAATTGCTCTTTGTTAAAATTGTATTACACTATATGCAGGGCCGGCCCTACAATGGGGCCAACTGGGGCAATTGCCCCAGGCGGCACTTT
>VKOC01003559.1:0-23481 GCA_009364415.1 Spea multiplicata
AATTATTGACTTGTTTGATGTCTTAAATTAATCTACTTAATTTACAAATAAATCTGGGATTAAATTAATCTATTTAATTTACAAATAAATTGGGATAACCCAAAAGCCCCTGGTAGGCTACTGCCTAGGGCTCCTAGCCATCTGTCGCTAACATGGCAGTCCCCAATTAGGTACGCTATCTAGGACCATGAACAATCTTTCTTTAAGTGGAGCTGGAGTACAACTCTAAGCAGTGCCTTGCTTTAGTCAAGTTCCACCCCTACAAATATTATAGATAGTTATAGAAGTTTGTATATAACAGGAAAATCAATGGAATGATCAATTGGAGTTGCCATACTGAGTCCAAAGGAATGCAAGGCATCTGTGAGTTTTGCTGGCAATAAAAATACAAATTTCACATGTTGCCTCTAACACACACAGGTATATATGACCACTTAAGATAACAATCCAGACTGGTATGTTAAATCTCAAAATGAAATAAAAAAACCCAGACCATCTTGGATGTTAAATAAGAATATCTTTTTTCAATATATTTTGTGTAGTTATACATTTATTTTTTAGATATTTGTGTAGTAACCCCAAATATCTAAACATTAATCTTCAAGTCTAACTTCAGAAATTGATTATCAGCTCTTAGATTTAGGTCTTCTATATTTTTAAAAAGTGACCATTTTGGGAACACCCATTTAAGTTTGCTTAAAGTCATTGTTATTATCTACTCTAGGTGCTCATAAAATATAAATGACATTAAAATAGAGCAAACAGGAGGTGAGACATTGGTTTTAAAACTGAGAATTTAAAGTTCACACTCATTACTTCATTTAAGTCTTTAACATTTCATGAAAGATCATTAATGAATTATCTGTTTACATCTTAGGCCTTTTTAATGAAATGTCAACATCTTTTTGGGGTCTCGGCTCATTAGACATGTTTCCACTAGCTTTGGCAAGACAGGATAAAACATTTTACAGTTAGTGATGTTTTTGAAAGGAAACCCACTAACAAGTATATAAAAAGAAATTTATTAAAAAGCCATACTAATTAAACATTTCATGCCTTCTTTTTCAAAACATTCCAGACTTCCTCTGTCGTGTGTGTTCAAATAGTCCATTTGATTACTTTTTTCTAAATATCAATCTTAATTAATGGTGCTGGCATTAAGAAACTCGAGAAATTATTGGGTCACAAGAAGACTAACACTCTCCCCTTTTGCCTTACAGAGAGGTAGCCATTTAAAAAGGCAACTTGAAAAGAAACGATATTTTTATGGCAATACTAATAAAAAAAATGTTTGCATGGATTACCTAAAGCTGATCAGTATTCATTTTTCTATTTTAGGTATATTGTTCACTCTAGTTGTTGTCATGCATGTGATTTGGGTCCAGAGTGTGTCAGATTTGAAAAGTTACCAGGATACAAGACAACAAGACTGCTCCCAGTTTACTGTCGTTACCCGTTACGGATGGTCCTTCATGTTGGCTCCAGTCGGAATTTTTTTCTCTATTTTTGCAGGAATGCTCTTCTTGTTGGTTGGGCATACCATATTGGTTCATGCCAAATAACGCTTGAAATTGAAATCTACAAGACCTCACTTCCTAAAGGACCCAGTCATCATTCAACATAAAAAAGGTTGCCACTACCCAATCATTTATCTATGTGTATGTAACCTAAACTATAAATACAATCATATACTTATTTAATTCTCTTATTTTATTGGAATTAGACCAAAGCATATAATATATAATTAAATATACATGTTAATACTCTCTTAATAATGCAGGATAGAAACCATGTCTTTTCATATGGTCATTTGTTACTAGCCCGTCTGTTAGCCTGGTCCTTGCCATGGAATTCACATAAACCTACACATAGTGCTTAAAATAGAATACAGTTGTTCAGCTGGTCCCTGTGTCAGCAAGAATGAATCACAAGTGTTATGGTTCTGAGGCAGGATGCCCATGTATAGTTAGTATTTACATTTGTCTGGTAATGCAGAATTAAAGACACTTACATTAGTGTAGTATTAGTACTGTAATTTTCTGTTTGTTCATGAATACAATTTTAATATATTTATATTGAAAAAGTGAATAAGATGTTCAAAATAATTTTCTTTTGGCATAAATCTCATCTAAGCAGAATACTTTTTAATATATACATTAACCTGCAATACATGATATTTGTTAAGTATTAGTTGTCTGTACAATTTGTTGTCATTGTAAAACAAATATTTAGCAATTAGTTGTAGAATATTGTAGTCTTTCAAACTAATTAGGTAGAAATAGGAATGCTTTTGAAAATGTTACTTTAAAGTGTATCTGTCACTTTCTCAACAGTTTTCTACATTAAGGGTTCTACATGATAAATACGCCCCAAATTGTTCACACATATTGAAATAAACAGTATGAACAACATGCATACCATGGGTTAAGTTATCTTCTTGTTCTCAAGCTCTCCATGATTATTTTCCCTATGAAGTTACCTCTATCTTATTGTTAAGTTGCTGATTGTTGCCAATTGGGTCATGAAGCCTCTGTAACGTAATGTGAGGAGAGAGGGGATTGGGGGTTGTCTTAAGCACAGGAAATAGTTTAGATAACGCAGACTATACCGTTGGATGTCGCTGATCCTGTTTTCCATTAAGCTAATATTAAGCAAACATTTCTAAAACAATTAAACTGATTGATAAACAGTACATGGGCAATTTAGTACATTTAGCTATGCTGAAAGCTTTGACAGTGAAAATTTCCATTTAAATCTATCATCAAAATTCATTATTATCTCACCACTTAAATCTGAGAATATTTAAGGAATAATAAATGTGTAACTGGAACGAGGGGGTCTAGCGGGACGTCCCTGGCTGCCGCTGCTGCCTTCCTTTTAGCGATAGATGGCTGTAAGATGGATAGCATCTCCAGGTCTTAGAGTAAAGGTGATCCTCAGCACCACCAGCCCTGACACACACCGTCAGAATGCAAGAGAACACTCTTTATTGGGCTTGGGCATAGTTTATATAGCTACTTTACCAGGGGAGGCAAAATTGACAAACACAGGAAACAGGAAAGGATTAATATAATTAACACATATTGCAATGTAGGATTATACAGACAACATCAGCTACAAACTATTCTCCTTAATCATTCTGCGCTTGTTTCAGATAGGTCTGTATATTCTTGAATGTCTGTTGTGTTCTACTGTAAACACAATTTCTGATAGTCTTTTTGTGTTAATCTTCATCTCTTTAGTTAATTTATGCTAAGTAAGTCTTCTACAAATAATTCTGAACAATTCATGAAGGCCTAAAGTGTTTGTAAGCCACAAATGCATTTTCAAACTCCCTAAACAATCCCTAGAAAAAGAGGTGCCCAGGAACATCCTCAAAGCAGACAGTGTGCCACACCGTGTATGCAAGGGGTTAATTTAATAAAACCTGGCACTTATCCCCATCAATAGACGCAGTAAAAAAGACCTCAACCCCCTATTCCATAACATTAAAATCCTACCATCCTGGTTACATATTTAAAAAAATGCTCCTGCTCGTCCCTCAGTTTCCTATGACCTCTGTGTCTGTTCCGTTAGCTTACAATAGTCCTTGGACTCTAAGTATAGCAGAGTGTTATACATTTGCTCAAAAGAACTGACACTCTGCATATAGAGTTGTGTAAAATATTCCTTTTGTTTTTTTGCATTAAAATATGTCACATCATTGTAGTAATATATAGAGAAAGTCTGAGAAAACATATGACACCAAAGTGTGTTGATTGTTCATTAACATGATAAACGGGGAACGTAACTATGTAATACTCCATAGCCACATCATGCAATGTTCGAAAGACTACTCTTATCTACTGTCAGAGCCATACTGACCAAATGGAAAGTATTTGGGGCATTAAGAAAATTGCTTCCAAGCTGCATTGAAAAGAACCCTCAATTTTGCTATCAGGGAATTCTTCAAAATCAGGTCATTCCACTCTTTTCTGTGCAGTTACATCACACCGCAAGTGTAGCTAGTGTGCATTAGAAGGTTTAAACAATATATTTATTGAAATAAGAAGTTTGGAGTAGCCTATTTAAAACCCAGGCCTAAAAGCCTTTGAAATGATTGAGTTAAAAGTGTCCAGTAATGCAGGTATTGATTATTCCACATGGTGTAATTACTTTTTTAAACAGCCACACTGGATGTAAAAATTGTGCATTGTTTCTTCACTTGGGTTTGAATGATTGGCTGAAGATCCACTAACCTTCAATGCCAAATAAATGCAGCAATGTCAAAACATTTCCACACCACTGCATATATGGTGCTTTTTAGATCTCCATTTGTCAAAAAAGTATTCAATTTATCGTATAGTTATTGATGGAAATCTCCAACTAGCCAATGATAGGAGGAAAGAGGTCATTCATCCAGCCATAGGAAGGTACAGAAGTCCTTGTTTATCTGACTGATGTATATCTCTTAGAAACTTGTAGAGACATAAATAGCAGCCTTTTTTCCCTGGTTAGTGCAAGATTGGAAAGAGCCAAACTGGGTCTTTTTGCCTTTTTTTGGATCAACAGCAAAAAATTAACCGATATAGGAAAGGCTGAACTTGATGGACGCATGTCTGTTTTCAGCCTATATAACTATGTAACTATGTAACTAATGTCTAATGTCTCATTTCAATGTTTCAGATCATGAAACTAATTTTAATATATGACAAAGGCAACATGAAGTAACAAAAAGTGCAGCTTTGAAATGATCATTTCATTTAGTTATGGTAAAGAGTTAATCAAAACCTATATCACCAATTTGAAAAAGTAATTGCCTCCTAAACCTAACAACTGGTTGTGCCAGCCTTGGCAGCAACAACTGCTATCAAAGGCTATGGAGGAATTTTGGCCCACTCTTCTTGGCAGAATTGTTTTAATTCAGCCACATTGGAGGATTTTCAAGTGTGAACTGCCTTTTTCAGAGGTGGACTTGCTTGGGTTCTTCGTTTGAGCTTTTGATAACGATGTGATGGTTGTACATTTTCCTTTAGGATTTTCTGGCAGAGAGCAGAATTCATGGTTCAATCAATTATGGTAAGTTCCCTCAGGTCCTGAAGCAGCATAGCAGCCCTAGACCATCACACTACCACCACTGTCTTTGACTGCGGCGGATATAGCGGGAGCCACGTCTTCCAAAAAATTCCACTTTGAATTCAGCAGTCCATAGAATATTATACACAAAGTCTTGGGGGTCATCAAGCTGACCTTGACTGAAGCAACTGAGGCCTGCAGTTCTTAACATTTTAGTCTGGGTTTTTTATGTTCTCTTGGATGACCATTGATGCTCCCTTCTCCCAGAATCTCACCAGGAATTGGGGCAGGATATATATGGGGGATAAAACAAAAGATAGCAACAATAGCACAGCACTGTATAGTAAAAAATATAATTAATAATGTATTCCAAATTCCAAACACTCAGCATATAATACAAATGTATTGTGGCCTCTTCATCAATGTTTGCCTAGTACTGCCAAAGCACGGTCATTTTTATACTGATTTTACCCACACTTTGGTGGGTTCCTTCCTGGCAGTGAGTTTGTAGTCTAGTAAATACACTTGTTCTTTACTATTAACCCAGGCACGTCCAAACTTTTTTCGAAGAGTGCCAGATTTGATGAAGTGAACATGTGCGAGGGCCGACCATTTTGCCTGTCATTCTTTGAACCATTAAAATTAAATGCAAATTAACTATTTTTTGCAAAGTTTATTGAAAACGGCATACCTTTCATTTTGTGACTTGCATGACAAATCTAAACAGGTGTTAAATCACTGCCTTTAATATCAAAAAACAGGAAGCTGAAATATGTCAGGAACATTGTACATTACACAAAGTAATGAAGGTTGTCTGTCAACTGTTAAGTTCAAAAAATGTGAACAGGAACATAACACCAAGTATACATGTGTTCAAATATATTTATAACTGATTTAGACCAACTGACATTAACTGAGATTTTACAATGTATTCATCTCAATTGAAAAAAACTTGCCTGCACTAATGTGAAGGGTGAAACTGAGATCTGGACTGCAGCACATAGACAAGGTCATCAGGTAATGGAGTTATAGCACAGTCATGGACAGTCAGGGGTTAATGAAGGGTATGACAACTTGCTATCACAGATTCCTATATGCTCCCTTGTCTGCTTTATACATGTATTCTGAGTGCACAGCCCTGTCTGCCTGTCAGTGTGTTGCCTGTGCAGTTACTGCTCCTTGTCAAGGTGTTTGGTAGGCAGAAGTTTTTTTTCTTCTTCAATAGCTCTTAATGGTCGCCCCTTGTGGCTGTGTGTGGAGGCGCAAGGAGAAGGAAAGCCCAAATCTTGCGACGTCCGAGATCTCGCGTGATTTGGCCTTTTCCTTCTTCCTCCGTGTCAAGTCCCGCGGCGAGAGATCCCAGGAGTCCTGAGCGGCACTCTGGGACTCACTGGGGAGGGCCGTAAGATATATATTTGGGCAACTTATCTGTGGGGCCTTATCAGTCCGGACGCGGGCCGGACTTTGGACATGCCTGTATTAACCCCTTTGTGACAATGGCTGATTTCATTTTTTTTGTATCCTTCGTGACAATGGCTGTTTTAACATTTCTGCAGCGCTAGTTTTTAGATGTAATTTTATTATTTCCCGTGTACTGAACCCACACAAGTTATATATTTTTTTTCAGGACAAGGGCTTTCTTTAGATGTCATTGTTTTGATTGTATCATTGTTTACTATATTATTTATATGTGTTCATCAACGTCTCCTGCGTACAGTGATACACCACATGAATGGGGTTGCATGGCTGCTTGGGGGCAAAAGGGCCACATTAGGGAATGCGCATTTTTCAATGTTAAACTTTGATATTTGGTGATCCACTGTCCATGCCCTATTTGGTACATCTTTAAGCTTGGTCATTTCAGTGTGCCCTATAAAACCATATTTTTTGATAACTAGACACCCCAGGGTATTTCAAATGCTGGTATTTGGACATTTTACCACCAGCATTTTTTCAAAGTTTGCAGTAGTATTTTTTTGTGTGTATTTTTCCCCACACTCGTACTTTAGGTATGACTTTACAGGCCCTGGTATATGTCACTGTCACACAACACCCCAATATGTGTTCAGCAACATCTAAACACAAAGACCACATTTGGGGCATGTGGATTTTTCAAATTGGAAATTTACACCGGTGTTAACTGGGACAATAAAATTATACATTTTTTTAAAAAATAGACACCCCGTAGGTATTTCACATGCCATTATTTTAACTCTTTCCATCTATATATTATATATATAATATATATATATTTTTTTTTTATTTTTTTTTTGCCTTACTTATTTTTCTTTTACCTTTTTTTGGACCTTGAAGGTTCTCCTGATGGTGACATAAGTCAGGAATTATTTTTATATTTTACTATTTTTTCTTTAACTATTTTTTTCTTATTTTTTTATGATTTCTTTTTATTTAGAAAGTCGCCATCTTCGCAGTGTGGTTGTGACTCTCCAGTGCGGTCACGGCGCTTCTTAGGTGTGGGAGTTCGGTGACTCTGAATGCCTTATGACTCTTTTAACGTTGATGCCCCGGGGAGGAGACAGACATGGCCCCTGATGCTGATCGTGGTGTTGCTGAACCGGTTGGGTGAAGAAAGCGAACGTAGATCGATTTCTGCACCCGTTTCGGGTGATGCTTCTGGACAGTTAATTGTCATTAAGGGGTTAAGTAACTAATAAATTAAATGCATTTTCCCAGGGGGGCTTTTCCAATTACACACACACATCTATATATATATATATATATATATATATATATATAGTCTTGTTAAAAAAGAAGGCCATAATAACAATCTGTTCCTTAGCAGCTCTAAGAATGAAGTAAATACAACCTAAGATGTAAAACAACACAAGACATATTACACCATGTCAATGTGTCAAAAAATAAGTACACCCTTACTGCTTCCATAGGACAAAAAGATGCTAAGTAGCAGACAGGTGCTGCTAATCAAATGCCAAGGAGAAAATGCATCAGCAATGATCTTAGAGAAGCAATTGTTGCTGCCCACAAATCTGGGAAGGGTTATACAGCCATTTCCAAAAGATGTGAAGTCCATCATTCTACAGTCAGAAAGATTATTCAAAAGTGGAAAGACAGTTGCCAATCTTCCCTGGAGTGGACCAGCAAATTACCTTTTGCAACAGCATTGTGATTGTTTAATGGGTGTATTCAGTAATAGATGTGAAAGATTATCATTGTTTTTGTGTTATTAGCACATTGTATTGTGTTTGTCTATAACTGTGGCTTATACAGAATCTTTAAGACAGTTATATAGATATATGGTGTATGTAAACATTGAAGCTGTAAAAGTAGCAAATACAATACTCACTTTCTATTTTAATAATAACAACATATTGCACAATCGTAGAAAAGCTTTATTGTAGTGTTTTCTATTTTTCCACTAGGTGTCACTCTTGCATGATGTAATGCATTAGTATGCTTGGTATTGAAAATGAATTGATTTTTAAGTGATGAGTCTTGAACCATAAACTACAGCTATTCCTATTCAGAATATACATCAGCAAAGTCATAAAAATAACATAGCTCTAACATTTCAGAACTTTTACTATGACTAATTTTGATGCATACGGAATTTTACTTCCCATTTGCACATAAAGTAGCAAGGTTCATTGCACAGAGCTTTTTATCATTCTCTAAATGAATTAGAAGAACCAGATTGAGTGCTGCAGATTCTATAGATTGTTCACCTTAAAAATTCAATTTCTAAGCTATTAACTCATATAAAAGATACAACTGTGATGATCAGTTCATTCTTCTTTTAAGGCATATCACCTGTGTTTGCTCAATAGAAATAATTTGTGCTTAAGTCGTAATATATGATGTCAATATTGAGAATGGGTATAATTGGAAACTTCAAAATATTACATCCAGCGCTGACATGAATCTACACTACTGTGAAAAAGTGCTAGGTGTACTAACTATTTCAAAACTGGGCAAAATTAAGTGTATAATGGTATTATAGAATGAATAAAGTATGTTTTTTTTCACTTCAATGTAGCCCTCTGCATGGGAAGTTTATATGAAATATTTAAAACCTGAGCATGATATTAAACTGGACTGTATACCGTATTTGCTTGATTATAAGACGACCCCCCAAAATCTGAATATTAATTTAGGAAAACAAGAAAAAGCCTGAATATAAGATGACTATATAGGAAAAAAGTTTTACTAGTAAATATTACTTCATGTAAACCATTTTTTCATATTTAATGCCCCCAGGCTTGCCACTCTGCCCCCAGGAATGCCTTATACCCCCTATATGCCACTCTGCCTCCCTGATATGCCTTTTAACCCCCTATATGCCACTCCCCCCTACTTACAAGTGCTTCGGACTTCCTGGTGTCTACTGGGGGCAGCGGGTGGAGGCCAGCGTTAGTTCCACCGGGGCTTCCATGACTGAGCACCGGAAGTGTCAGCAGTAGCGGGGGTTGTCTGTTTCCATCGAGAAGACGTTCACCGGCTGCCAGGGAAGAGAATTCTCCGGTGATAGAAGTCCCGGTGGAAGTGCCGGCAACAGCTGAGGTTACCAGACAGGAGGATGCAGGTTCCCTACAGCGCTGCGGGGGATCTGGATCTTAGTCTCATAGTCAGACCTCTATTTGCGGTATGATTATAAGACAACCTTGATTATAAGGGGTATTTTTCAGAACATTTGCTCTGAAAAAAACCATCTTATAATCGAGCAAATACGGTATTTTAGTATTGTTTGACTTTTTCTGGAGGGAAAGATGTTACTGTAAGCATCAAATAAGGTGTGAAATTAGTGGATGGGTTTTGTTTGTTTTAATATCAATCCTTCCTTTTGTATTAGCTATTTGAATGTAAATAATGCTTGTTCTCCTCTACTTATTAGATGAATGCCTGACAGTTACTGCAAAAAGTTACCTTATTTTCAAATTTGTCTAAGAGAACAATCTATCGAGATGAGCAGATTGGTATTTAATGTACCAAAGCATACTACAACTGTTTGCGGCATGGGGAAAATATGTTATTTTGTACTATATAAATAAACATACCTATGAACTTCCCAGTTTTTGCCCAGAGACTCTGTGTGAAGTGCTGCTTCTCTGGGTTACTAAGGGGAAACAATGGGTCATGGAAGCAGCGTTGTGGCACGGCCCATTCCACCCCAATTTCCCCATTAAAAATAGCTTGTCCCGCTAGGGCGGTGGGATGGTCCACTGATGTCAACGGGACCTCCTACCCACCTCCTGGAAGGGGGATTTCGAGTAGCTGGAGCCAGGAAGTTCCCGGGCGTGTAAGTCATTGAAAAAATATTTCAGGCTGTAATATAGAATATACTGTATATAATATATGAAACATTTTGAAAAGAAGGGAGTTCTTTTCCAAACAAGACAGACTGCAAATATTTTTTAAAGGATAATAATCATGTATTTGAGAACTATTACATTTTTAAGTCTGGATTTACAAATTGAAAACAACATTGAATAATCCCCCTTACTAACACTTGCTTTAGCTATGTCAAAAGCTTGTGGAAGAAGACTTTTATTAGCAATTCCAATTGTGCATTTACAAATGACATGGACAAACATTCCGTTGCACTTAATCCCATTAAGGGACTAAGTAAATGATATGATTAATAGTACGACATCAATCTAACATCCTAGACCAGGGATCCTCAAACTCGGCCCTCCAGCTGCTGCAGGACTACATCTCCCATACTCCTCAGCCAGCCCCTTAGCTGAAGGAGCATTATGGGAGATGTAGTCCTGCAGCAGCTGGAGGGCCGAGTTTGAGGATCCCTGTCCTAGACAGTATCAGACTGAATGAAAGGTCCTGCCCTATGATGCACACACATCTGCTTCCGGCAGATCAAGCATGCCCCTCGCCTGGCAGCACCTGGGGCAACTGCCACTCTTGCCCCATGGAAGTTATGGCCCTGCCAACTGCAGAAAATATAATATATATTTTGAATCACGTTCCACCAGTAAAAACTCAATAGTACTAGCATTCAAGGATGTTTGGGATAAGCAGAATGTTGTTTTTGGTAGAAATTAGACTTGTGCATTCGTATTCGGGCGAACATTAAAACGAACACGAAGGGTGCGTTTGCGCTGTTCAGCCCAAATACCGAAAATACGCACATGGCGGTAGCAAAACGTAGACGAAGACAAAGACACACAACACGAAGAATCTTCGTGTTCATCTTCGTCTACTAATCACCCTAAAGGCAAACCTACGGAATTCTTGACAGTGGTGCAATTGAGGGGCTAAGAATGATAGTGAATGATAGTGAACAAATTCTTCAGAGCAGTGTACAATATTTTCAGCTAGAACATATTATACTTGCCACTAATACAACTCCCAACTTCATCAATGGCACTATACCCCACCTCCTCTAAATTGTAAGCTTATGAGCAGGGCTCTCTTTACCTAATGTATCGGTTTGTCTTAGTCTGTCAATTCTAGTTTTGTTATAGCTTGAAAGTTTGTACTGTGACACACTACATAAATTGTTGATGAAAATCAGTTCTTCTTAACAGCATGGTAATATGCCATGTGTTCCAAATACTTTTGTGCCCCGCACACCTGATCATAAACCTCTCTGTATATTGTGGAGGTAATCTGAAGGACGGTAGCAGGTATTTTCCTCTAACGCTCTTTTTTTGCTGCCTGGCAGTGTACAGGTGTGAAAACTGAGGGTGTTTGGATTTTTTGTTTTAACCTGGATCCATGAATCTGAGCAATGAATATGTCAAAACATAGAAAGAGAAGAGAGGCCCGTGTGCCAGGGTTACCTCCTGCCAGCATGGAATATGTGATAATTATAACACATGTCATATTTACTTGCAACCTCTAGAGCCTACTCTCCAGTATGTGGAACCTGAAAATCATATCACTTGACCAGCTGGACCTGCTTACCTGAGCGTTACCCTATCTCCATAATTACCTGGCCAGTCCCTCAGTTAATGCCTTTACATTACAGTGTACACAGCTACTGCTGTGGCTCTTTACTTGATCCTGTACTTATGCTAGAAACTTCCTACCTGGTTGTGCTGTTCTGTTAATGTCCCATGTGCCTTGATGACTTGATTGCCTGAGGGCTTCCTACCATGTGCCTTGCCTGAGGGTCTCCAGTCCCCCGCCAGTACGGCTACAGAGAGCAGACCCCCATCAGTCTGGCTACACAAAACGAGCCCCGCCAATCAGTCTCAATAGTCCTGTCCAAGGTATCTGTCCCCAATTCTGAATCTGAATGGTTCTCAGAATACTTCAGCTGTGTTGCCAGCCACATTGGCATTTCAAGAGGTTTTGCAACCCGTGTTACCTACAGTCTGTATTCTGTTTGTGCAACAGCGCCCTGTCAAGCGACTTTCCAACCTGTGTGTTGCTTTCAGCCTGTATCCTGTTTGTGCTTTGTTCTGCTGTATTAACCAGTCCCGTTTGTATTATCTGATCAGTCAGCACTCATCTGTATAGTCTTTTCTTGTAAACCAGCTGTGTGTTTGACTTTAGTCTCTTATCTGTTGTCTTAATGCATCATGGGGTTCAGACTGAGCCTCAGGTATCCCCTCAAACTGTGAGCCTACCCAACCTGCTTACCCGAGCCTTGCTACTGTGTCACCTGACCTGGTAGAGAGATTGCTTTTGCATATGCCAGCATTCTTTGTACCTTACATCAGTGAGAATTTAACTTTTGGCATTGTTCATGCTGCGTGAATGATGGATTGCAAACTTTGCAAAGACTTGGAGCCCAAGAATTGAATATAGATGAAGGTAACATGTGGGTCTAAAAAAAAAAAACACGCTTAAGCACAAAAGTGTGCATATAGTTTGAATGACAGACTAATAATCGGTCCAATACTGGTTTACAGCATCCATGCCATGGAAGAAGGTATCAATGGAACATGTTTGTGTCTTACCTACATCGGTATACATCACAAGGACATGGAATTGTGGCCTGAATCTGTGGAGTTTTGTCTTTTAGATATAATCCCAGGCCATTGAAAGAAGCATCATTACAACAAAATCGATCAAAATATTCAATGTGTTTTTGTTTGTTTTGCTTACTAGTAAACAACAAACACTAAAATAAAGAATCCCTTGTTCTTAGCTGTGGTATTATCACAGTCAATGTAATGCTGTATGTCATCGCTCCCTTCTGCCAGCCAGTCATTCATTAATTACAAGACAAATTTGATATTTTGGATTAAGCGTTAATACATCATCTGACTTCTGCAATCACTGATTTTATAAAACTCTTCTGACAGATTTATTACTGAATGATATTCAGAGCTGCCAGAATATTTTCTATTCAAATATTACCAATTGTATTTTTCTCCAGTTGTCTTTATTTTAATCTATTTTTTCATGTGAGGAAGACAATGTCGATTGCAATTACATTATTATCATGTAATATAGCACTAGCCGTGAATTCTACGTATACTGTACCTATGGCTAAATGATTAACTGTCATCTTTATTAAATGAAATTCTGTTTCCTTGAGTGAAAACCATCCTTTGTTTCTGCTGGCATATAAAAACAGAGGTACTAAATGAGAATTTATATGGTTCAATGGCAAGTAATTCTGCAAGGAAAACATTGACTCCATCTCTCCATGACTTTCTTTACCATGGCAGCAGAGGCAACTGAAATGGCACCATATACCTTAAGCTATGCTTTTCCTTTGCTGTACCAGTTGGATGTTCACTAGATTCGGTGTAATTTTCAATGATTGGGGTGGTAGAATCTGGGAACTAAATGATATAATCGAGTACATGTGTCGTGCTGCAAGTTGTTAGGGCAGGGGTGTCCAACCAGCAGCCCTCCAGCTGCTGCAAGACTACATCTCCCATAATGCTCTTTCAGCTAAGGGGTTGGCTGAAGAGTATGGGAGATGTAGTCCTGCAGCAGCTGGAGGGCAGCAGGTTGGACACCCCTGTGTTAGGGAAAGCTTGCAATCTGTTCTTGACAATTTGAATAAAACAGTCCTACTTTTTGGGTTCTACTAGAAAAAAACAGCCTGACTTCATATTATGCTGCCTGTGGCAAATAATAAAATGGCCATAAAGAATGAGATCAGTGTGGTGACTGAGCAGTGAAAGTCACTCAAAATATCACATGGCTGACAACAATGGCGGCATCCATGTCTGGGGATAAAATAAGTTAATTGAAACAAAATGTGCTAAAACCATGTCAACCTCTATTACAATATACAACACTGTATTGTATATTCAAGGATATTTTTTTCCATGGGGACTTACTCTGTAAATATGGTCTGTATTGGTAGTATATGTATATATATATAAATATATATATATATATATATATATATATATATATATATACAGTATCTCACAAAAGTGAGTACACCCCTCACATTTTTGTAAATATTTTATTATATCTTTTCATGTGACAACACTGAAGAAATGACACTGTAACGGTGTAAATTTGCTGTCCCCTCAAAATAACTCAACCCACAGCCATTAATGTCTAAACCTTGGGAAAAAAGTGAGTACACCCCTAAGTGGAAATGTCCAAATTGAGCCCAATTAGGCATTTCCCCTCCTCAGTGTCGTGACTCGTTAGTATTACAAGGTCTCAGGTGTGAATGGGGAGCATTTTTTTTTTAATTTCAGTGTTATCGCTCTCACACTCTCTCATACTGGTCACTGGAAGTTCAACATGGCACCTCATGGAGAAGAACTCTCTGAGGATCTAAAAAAAGAATTGTTGCTCTACATAAAGATGGCCTGGGCTATAAGAAGATTGCCAAGACCCTGAAACTGAGCTGCAGCACGGTGGGGAAGACCATACAGTGGTTTTACAGGACAGGTCCCCCCCCTTTACTATGGGTCCACTTTCCTCTAGCCTCTAACTAGTCTTTGGAAATACTTACATTTTTGCTTTTCTAGTTTCTTGCTCTCCTCTGATATGACAATGCTCTCCCTTCCACGAGGAGCTGTTCCGTGTGACTCTGCCCCCTTGAGCATCACGTCTTGAAAAGGGGGGGGACGAAGAGCCTCACTAAGGCATTACCACTAGGCGTCATGGTGCGTGCACAGCGGCTGCTTTTGAATCTTGCAGTCACACAGCGGCTGCTTTGATTCTCGCGGTCACAGAATGGCCATATTGAATCTTGTGGCCGCAAAACTCTTTGAATGTTGTTCTGCTGGCCCCCGGACTGGCCTGCCCATTCTGGCCCTGCAGGGGTCTTGAAAAACCTCCCCAAAAAGCTCACAGAGCCAGCACTGAAGCTGACTGGTGGTATGTATATCACGTGTTGGGAGGTATGTTCAACTGAACACATCTCCTGCATGACAAACAGCTTGAGGTAGGCAAAGGGGCAAATGCAGTTAAAGGGAGTATTCCTTTAACTTTATAGTTATGAAAATGACATCTTTGTATCATATATAAGATACATATTTCTGTTAATAGACATATTATGTTCAAGTAACTACCTAGAATAAAAAGAGCTCACAGCACTGAATTATAGTGAGTCAGGCTACATACAACCAAGGATGAAAGATCTTTTCATCCATAGTTTTAACTATATAGGGGAATTAACTAAAGCTTCCTCATAAGAAATAAATCTATGTGGTTTTTTTTTAACGATGGTGATGTACATATCAGGCTAGGGCTATCTGATAATGTAGGATTTACTGTACGCATAGCGCCTATAAAGCTCATTTTTCTGCAAAGCATGTGCTATACTTACAAGAAGAAAAAAAAAACAGATGTACACTGCAATGCTACTTAGCCTGTCTGCGTAAAGGAACAACAAAGGAACCCAGAGTACTTCTTTTTTGCAGGGAAAATGACAAAATGGTCTTGTTTTCTAAGGAAAAAAATGGTAATTTATTCGTATTTTTAAAGCCCCGATTCTTATAACATAGTGCCAGCTGTGTCTTTAACGCTGGATCATTATCGTAATCAAGGTCAAAGGTGGCACAAAAAGCACAACTCTGACTGATTACTAATTAATCTCATGCTACAAGTAAGTAAATATAATATCACAGTGAGAGATCTGCTATTTCAAGCAGCACTGCTCCCATTTTTGAAAAAGACTAAGCCATCAAATTATACTTCTAAGCACCATTATTCTCTGTCTTAACAGCAAATGTGGTTCATTGACTATGGGAAAAGACCAAAGAACAGGGTGGTATAAAGGAAACAAACACAACCATATGCACATTTTACATGGCGTACTCCCATTTTCCCATTGTTAAACCTAAATCCATATGTACATCAGGCTGCAAAGGCAGTGTTATATGGATCAGGTTTACTCTGTGCGGTTTATTCCCATAACGAACATCAGAAATAAGGAGAGAAGCCAAACAGAATCAATCAAAACCTAGTGTTAATACATGCCCTTTTACCCAATTATAAATTATATTTACCAAGAGCATTCATACATGTGGTTTATCTCCTCTTCCTCCAATAATACTAATCACAGTAAGACACTCAAAATGAATAAAACATTTTATACTGGTTAGTGGGGGCAGTTACGCTAAAGGACACAAATTGTTGTAAGAGTTTATTCTTCAGTGCTTAAAATCACAAAATTATAAATACGAACAGTTCTATTTGAACCATAATAGATAATATAAATAATCATAGGCTTAGTTGTTAATATGTGATGTGGACTATGCCAACCCTAGGATTACTAAGTGAATATATGCAGGTACTTGCAAATTAACAATAGGAAAGAACCTCACGGCAGTACCTCCTATCAGCTCAGTGCCATGGGCAGGCAACAAGTTGGCCTTTAAGATACATCAGGCTCTGAATGAGGGATGTAAACCACGACAGGCTCCCCAAGGTGCAAAGGTGAATGAATTCTCCCCGCTGCACAACCTTAAGCTTGTAGGCAAAGCATGATTTACAGTAGTTAGTGGGTCCACCTCTAAGCCCAGTCCATTTGTCTTTCAAAGCACCCCTTACAAATTGCTTTTTTTTTAGATTCATGCATAGTATGCTTTATCTGTAATCTGGGCCTAGTTGGAGCAAATACACAGATTTTAGTTTTTAGTTGACAAGTACCTTCCACTACTCATTTCTTAAGAATAATATACCTCTTTGTTGCTGGAAGGGTTAGTGTATAATTCCTTAAGTCAGTTTATTAGTTTTTTTTTTAAAATATTGTCTCCCTGTACTGCAGGTTAATGCTGATTTGGAACCTCAACAAGCAGCTGTTAAACATGTCATTAGCACCGCAACAGCTACAAATGGAACTCAGCTATTGGGATTATACAGAGAGCTCTATTTTTATGATGAGCTTTGTCAATCACCGTTGACCTGCTGTGTGCAGAATGAAACTTAGATTATCTTCTTTCTCTCTCATACGCTTGTCATTTTTTTTTTTGCTTAGAATTACTATTCTACTCCCCGAAAGATTGATTGCTTGCACAAATAAGAGAGTTTTAGGCATTAATACAAAAATTCACAGGATTTTCTTTATCTCAGACCTGCAACCCCCTCTATATTTCCTCTTGGTAATTATATTAGAATTGTGTACTCTAAGTATTGCCATCTGATTATTATGAAGCTAGTTTTGTCATGACAAAAAATGAGCTTAAGTCTTGTGTTTTTTCTCATTTTTTTTTTGAAAATGATCAGTACAGTGCACTGGATGCAAGCGAAGGAGATTAAATCCAACTTGCTTTCATCCATGAA
This sequence comes from Spea multiplicata, assembly GCA_009364415.1. Classification (NCBI taxonomy): domain Eukaryota; kingdom Metazoa; phylum Chordata; class Amphibia; order Anura; family Pelobatidae; genus Spea; species Spea multiplicata. Next base: position 17,710 of record VKOC01003559.1, read on the forward strand.
TGCTTTCATCTCTTTTTCAAACACAGGAAATGATTACCACTGCTATAAGCTGCAGTTCATATGAGTGACAAAAAGGATAAAAAAAAATATTGAAAAGACTCTAGGCAGTACTGGGGCATAATAAGAATCCCCCTGTAACCACACTTTGACATATACTTTTACATTTTTAAATATTGTGAACAAGTTGATCCTCCTATGCTTGGAAGAGCAGTTTTATTATAAACAAGCTCTTCCCTCAGAAACAGATGTTTCAATGAACTTGACAGTATGTTGATTAATTTAACAACCATATGAATTCCCTTAGTCCCTACGTCATGATATAAATCATCATTTCACAAAAACATACTAAAATATTTGCTTTGGTATTATTTAAACAAGCAGTAGGAGTTACTTTTGTTACATACGTCGTGTTTTAAAAGGGCCCCAATGAAAACTTTTGGTTCTGAGATTTTATTTAGCCTGAGTCACTAACCAGGCCTTGAAGTTTGTATCATAGCCAGTCCAATGCGTAATTTATTCAAGATTGACAAAATGTTATGTTATCACACAAATTACAACATTACATGGATCAGCTGAGCCTGCTCAGACACTTTGGAGAAGTTGGGTAACATGTACATTTGCAAGCACATTGATATTGGGGCAAAATTGCTCATCTTTTCATCTGAACTTTTAGGAACCTTCCAATACCCTGTAATAACTAGAGAGAGTCATGAAAGGAATAGAATATATATATAAAGCTTTTAAGTCAATATTATCTATATTTTAGTCTAAATACTTCTTGCTATATTTAATGTTGGAATATGGAAAATGGTTTACTTTTCTCCATGTTTATTTCTTGAACCTTAAGCCTTCATTGAACATGTTGAAGAACTAACACTCAAATAAGGACAACAAAGCGATGAAAGGATTTACAACAGGAGTTAAACTCAGATGTACAGGAGTGCAAGGACAACTGAGTGCCATCTGGTGATGTTTGGGTAAATGAAAAAGTTTAGGTGTCATGACACGCAGTTGTCACAGCCTAACTATGATTGTGTCTTTCATCTCACATGTGCATGCTGGCCTGGGTGTGTATTATTTACAAGACTGTGTATCTACAATGGAAGGAAAAAATATTTGATCCCCCTGCTGATTTTGTACATTTGCCCACTGACAAAGACATAATCAGTTTATAATGTTAATGGTAGGTTTTTTTTTAACAGTGAGAGACAGAATAACAAAAAAACAATCCAGAATAACGCATTTCAAATACGTTATACATTGATTTGCATTTTACTCAGTGAAATAAGTACTTGACCCCTTTACAAAACATTACTTAGTACTTGGTGGCAAAATCTTTGTTGGCAATCAGAGGTCAGACGCTTCTTGTAGTTGGCCACTAGGTTTGCACACATCTCAGAGGGAATTTAGTCCCACTCCTCTTTGCAGATCCACTAAGTCATTAAGGTTTTGAGGCTGATGTTTGGCAACTCGAACCTTCAGCTCCCTCCACAGATTTTCTATGGGATTAAGGTCTAGGCCAATCCAGGACCTTAATGTACTTTATCTTGAGCCGCTCCTTTGTTGCCTTGGCCATGTGTTTTGGGTCATTGTCATTCTGGAATACCCATCCACAACCCATTTTCAATGCCCTGCCTGAGGGAAAGAGGTTCTCACCCAAGATTTGACGGTACATGGCCCCATCCATCATCCCTTTGATACGGTGTAGTTGTCCTGTCCCCTTAGCAGAAAAACATCCCCAAAGAATAATGTTTCCACCTCCATGTTTGACAGTGGAGATGGTGTTCTTGGGGTCATAGGCAGCATTCCTGCTTCTCCAAACATGGCGAGTTGATGCCAGATTTTTTGGTCTCATCTGACCACAACACTTTCAGCCAGTTCTCCTCTGAATCATTCAGATGTTCATTGGCAAATTTCAGACAGGCCTGTAAATTTGCTTTCTTGAGCAGAGGGACCTTGGGGGGGGCTACAGGATTTCAGTCCTTTACGTCATAGTGTGTTACCAATTGTTTTCCTGGTGACTATGGTCCCAACTGCCTTGAAATCATTGGCACGATCCTCCAGTGTAGTTCTGGGCTCACTGTTCTCATGATTATTGAAATGGAGCCCCAGACCGAGGGAAATTGACAGCTATTTTGTGTTTCTTCCATTTGCTAATAATCACACCAACTGTTGTCACCTTCTTACCAAGCTGCTTGGGGATGGTCTTGTAGCCCATTTCAGCCTTGTGTAGGTCTACAATCTTGTCCCTGACATCTTTGGACAACTCTTTGGTCTTGGCCATGGTGGAAAGTTTGGAATCTGATTGATTGCTTCTGTGGACAGGTGTATTTTATACAGGAAACAAACTGAGATTATGAGCACTACCTTTAAGAGAATGCTCCTAATCTCAGCTTGTTACCTGTATAAAAGACACCTGGGAACCAGACATCTTGCTGAGTGATAGGGAATCAAATACTTATTTCACTGAGTAAAATGCAAATCAATTTATAACTTATTTGAAATGTGTTATTTTTGTTGTTATTCTGTCTCTCGCTATTCAAATAAACCTATCATTAAAATTATAGACTGAACATGTTTTTGTCAGTGGGCAAACATACAAAATCAGCAGGGGATCAAACATTTTTTTCCTTCATTGTAAGTGGCTTCATGCAACACTGGCCAAAAGAGATCCACTTTAGACTGCTAACACTCAAATTGCTTATGTTATCTGAATCCTGTCCTTAGAGCATAATTAATATATTTGGTTTCTATTCCTTGCTCTCTTTCCACAGCCTGTAAACTAAACAGAACAAAATGTACATAGTAATATTTAGATGTGGGACTGGCAGCATTTTGAACAGCTTCCTTTGGGATCTTGAAATAGATGATTCCACAAGGGATTATCCTAAATTTAGGTAAAAAAGTCAGTCCAATGTTGAGAGCCTATAGCAAAGGTTCATATATGAGGTGAAGGGTGATAGATCAAGTATCTGATATAAGAAATTGAGGGAAACAGACGTGATGAAAGGATTTACAACATTAGTTGAAGTCAGATGTACACAAGCGCAAGCACAACTGAGTGCCGTCTGGTTGCATTTGGGAAAATGAATAAGTCTAGGTATTGGATGCATGGGAAAGGATGTATTGTTTGTAAGACTGTGTATCTAAGTGGTTTCATGCAACAAAAAACATCCAAACAGTAAGGTTCCTTGTAGACTGTGACAGGTAGGTAGACAATAGGAAAGGACTGCTTGGATGGAGATGAGTTCATAGGGTCTGGATGATCTGATGAAGTTGTTAATGGCTTGATTAGGATGATGGCTGAGAGTGTTAGGAAGAAAGTTTGTCCCCCTGCCCAGCCTGCCCCTGGCGCTGGAGGAGGCTTCCGATCCCGCTTGCAGCCGCTCACGGGCTGTTTTCGACGTTAGTTTGCCGGCCGCCCGGTCCACGGATCTGCCGGCCCACCGGGAAATTTCCCGGTATCCCGGTGGGCCAGTCCGGCCCTGGAAGCGCCCCCTTCTCAAAGAACATAATGCTCTATTCATGTATAGTGAAAATATAAATTTATTGTGAGTGTGAACATAAAGAAACATTTTAAAAAGTAGACAAAAGTACACCGACATTTTATAAACATTTTATTATTATTTTTTGGAAATGGGCAGATGACTTTTTTGTGGATTACACAAAAGCATCTGCATGAGAAGCACAATCTGGTATATCATCTAAACTGTGTTTGTATCATGTAACCCATTTTTTTCTGTGTGCCTACCTTGCCCTATTTTGAGCGCTGTTGTAGAGGGAAATGAGCTTGTCGTATATTGAGCCCTGTAGATTTCAAAATATATACAAAAACCTTTGCATATGGATTAACTCTGTAATCTTGAGATACAGATGAATACATTTTGGTCTTTTTTACATATGCACAGTTGCATGATAGGTGTCCAAATGCTCCCAGTAAAATACCCTGGCTTGTCATCTTTCCAAAAATATACCATATTACCCTGATTATAAGACGACCGGTGCACACGACTTGGATGCCCTTCCGGCGGTGCACACGACCAGGACCGGCCCAAGACTTAATGCCGCCTGTGGAGAAGTTTAAAATGCCGCCCCCCCCCTACTGACCCTCCCTCCCTATTATCTACCCTATCCCCTCCGTTGTACTTACATTTAAACAGTCCTGCGGCGAGTCTCCCTGCTCTGCCACGGTGCCGGCTTGTAATGCTGAGGTGCCGGAAATTGCCGTCACTTCCGGCGCTCAGCATTACAAGCCGGCACCGAGACCGAGCTAGAGGGCTTGCAGAGGAGAGAGAGGGGAGCCGAACGGGTAAGCGAAAACCACTCGGCGCCCCTCTCTCTCCTCCGCTTCAAAAAAAAAAAGCTCTTGGTAGCGGCAATTGCCCCACTCGGCTCCATTGTAGGGCAGGCCCTGCACATGACTTGGAAGCCCTTCTGGCGGGGCACACGACTGGATGTCAGGAACAATTCAGGACCAAGTAAATGGCAGGGCACTATTATGCTATTTATTAGGAGTTTTGGGCACAAAACACCTTCAGTAAAGAAAGGCTAAGGAACACTAAATATTGACAATAATACTTTATACACAGCGAACTAATGTTTTGAAATAAAATAACAGTTGCTGTTATTATTTATCACAGAATACCTAATACTTTTGTGAGACTCAAGTTCTCAGAACTGTGCACTGTATTCTGATTGACTTGAAAGTCTCCATAACATGGCTGTATATATTTATGTGTGAGTGCATGTATGAGTGAAAGTATGTGCCTAAAAAGAAAAAAACACTTAATATTCTCAATGAACATAAGGAGCCACAAGCAGATGTGCAAATAAGTCGGCAACCACAGCTATTTAATCAGCAGTGTTTGTTGATTTGAGCAGAACCCTATGCTGTGAAATGAAAAAAGAAAACCAAATTTTCTTCAGCAATCTTGCTGTTCCTGCTTCAGGTGCTAGGCCATTTCACTAAAGCAGCTCAGACGAGAATGTCATTAGTTCTTAAACCCCAGGTGAATTTGCCACTGTTCCACATGATTAAGCCAGATAATTGTGTGTTGATAGCGTATGTGGCTCGTGAAATACAATTTCTAGGACCTTCCTAAACAAACACGATGGAATAGTGTGTCGAAGTGCTGTCATTTCAGTTCCTTTGTCGCTATTGCACTTGCAGATGTCCCTATTGAAAGCTTGTGAATAACATGATGAAAGGTTGATTTTTTTTGTTAAAGTACCGTTTTTGGAAGATGTTGATGACCCTTCCTTCAGCCTTCTCTCAATTATGTAATATATCTTCGGGTACCTTTGAAAATTAGTTGTAGTATATTTTTAACCGTATCACAGATGTTAATGACCAACAATAAAACAACATCTATTGTTAAGGGTAATATAATTATACTTTGTTCTTAAATATTGTACTCACACAAGTGAACTAACATTGTACATGTGTAGAGTGCAGTTATGCTGATTTTGAGTGTGTTTTATATTTAAATACATTTACATTGAAAATGTTTCTGGTGTAGCATATGGAGAAACATGGCCTTTTCACACCCCGTCCTTCAGATTTTACATAGCTAACACATGTAAGCATCAGGGGCGTACCTAGAGTATTTGGCACCTGGGGCGGATCCTATATGTGGCACCCCCCCCCACATACACTTTAAAACTGCATAGCTTCTACCGTTATATACCGGCGCAGACACTGAAGGTGATACAGCATTACTGTTATCATTATATACTGAGGCAGACATTGACGGTGGTACAGCATAACACTTT
>VKOC01003560.1:0-12280 GCA_009364415.1 Spea multiplicata
CACCTCCCCCAACACATTAATAAGGTTTTGGTAGCAGTATAAACTGCTTTGTGTGCCCACTATGTAGGAGGTGAGAGTAGGTTCTCACCCTATTGAGAGTGTGCCTTGACGTGGCGGGTGAGCTTAATTATGCTTTGGCCAATTCATATAACCAAAACCTCTCATTTATATTATGTTTACATATTTGTTGCCAACTTTATTAGGGTAAGAAGCGCAGACAGTTTTTTGTTGTTTGTTTTTTGTATACATTGTACAGCCAATACACTGTTTTTGCAGCATGCTTACACCTGTTTGGTAGGCCTCGTATTATACATTTGTATTATTTGAGCCTGTGACTAGCTTAGCGCACCGACATTTTCTCTTTTCCCTGTTTGCAAAAATAAATATATACACATCCTGAAATGAATCCTTCTCTTACCTTATTTTATTGTGTCCCTCTTTACTATTACCGCATACCTCTCTTTTGAGCACAAAAGGTGGTGCACTTGACATCAGTATGGAGTCCAGGGCTGCAACAACTAATCGATAATGAAACTCGTTGCCAACAAATTTCATTATCAATTAGTTGAATCGATTTTTATCGATTATAAAATAAGGGTTTTTTCAAAGCAAATGCTCTGAAAAACACCCCTCGTTTTATAATCAGTTTGTGACTCGCAGCAGCAGTTCCTACTTACCAGTCCCTCCCTGCAATCACTGCTGGAGAAAAAGGGGCGGGGCCAATTGCCCTTTAGGGTTAATTTAGGGACAGTTATAGTTAATGGGGTCTTCTCTTCAGGATTAATTTAGGGGCAGTTGTGGTTAATGAGGTCTTCAAGATTAATTTAATGCTGAGGACTGATGGTTAATTTAATTTAATAAGGTTAACTTAAGGTGGGCATTAGAAGGTATAAGGGGGGGGGGCAAACTAAGGGGGAATCTAAATCCTGGGGGCAGTGAATATTAACCCTGTATTTATTTATAAAAGTATTGTGTTTGTGAAAGAGTCTGCAAATCTACGAGTGAACTATGGCATATCAGGGGGGTATACGGCATACCTGGGGAGGATGGAGTGACATATCAGGTGGTTTAAGGCATACTGGGGTATATAAGGCATATGAGGGGAGGGCAGCGTGGCATTTCTGGGAGGCAGTCTGGCAAGCTTGGCCTCAAATATGTATAACTGGGGGGCAGGTTGGGAAATAAAAAAACAAGAATGATTTTTTTTATTCTTTTTTTTTTTAAATTTTTTTATTTTATTTAAATTTTTATACTTTATGTTCTCAGATTTAGAATACATCGGTAGGGTATTACAATGTCAAAAAAAAGGAAAAAAAGAATAAATTCTTGAATGGAATTATAAGCAATTACACACTTATTCAAAACGAACACCGCGTTGTGGCAAGTAGTTGCCAATCACAACACCACCCATAACATTCATCCAACAGGCAGTCATACATGGGAGACAATGAGAAGCATCTAGGAGCTAGCTATTAATCATAAAGTAGATCATAGTGCAGTATAGTATAACGTCCGCCCAGGGGGGGAAAAAAAAGCAAGGGAAGTAAAAAATTAAACCTCAGGTAGAGAATTTCAAATATTTTCTGGATCAGTGTCTCAAAAGTGTTTCCAGGGTAGCCAAATATTGTCGAATTTAGAAAGCTTGTTGATTTTAATATAGTATCCTCTTTCCATTAAGTACTGATGATTAGTTTGATTAATAACTGATCCCCAGTCAAGTAGGCCTGCCTGTCTCCAGTTTCTAGCAATGCATATTTTTGCGGCCATAAGTACATGGATAATTAGAATTCTATGATTTAAATGGTATTTCTCAAGTCCCAAATGGAAAAGAAACATCTGTGGGTCTAGTTGGTCCTGAAAGTGGAGAAGTGAACCAAGTAGTTGCAAGAGGTTATATCTCAAGTTTAGTAGTTGCGGGCACTCCCACCAGATATGGGCAAATGTGCCCATATGGGAGAGACACCGCCAACATCTGTTTGAATGTGTACTACTGATTTTGAGTCTAGTTGGAACCAGGTACCATGTATAAATTATCTTAATATAAATCTATTAAATTTATTGAGTGAACGTGCTTTCTTATAAGAACCAAGGCCTGACGCCATTGATCCAAGGAAAACTCGAAACCTAGCTCACTTTCCCACTTCAGGATTGGTGGGTCTTTCTCATCTTTTTGCATAATTAATAAAAGTTTAGTTGAATTTGAGATTTGTTTCTTTTTTTTGTGAGTTTTTAGCCAATGTTCTACTTCCGGATTCCTATCGATTCCCACCTGATTAATAAGATTTTTAATCCTCAAAAAAGAGAATAATTCAGATGGTGGTAGAGAAAAAGATTTGCATATCTGGGGAAAGGGCACAATGGTATCTTGGTTTAACACGTTACCAATGCAGGAAATACCGCATCCTTGCCATCTGGTCAGATCTATATCTCTAATAAAATAACGAATAGCCTCAATTGGAGTAGAGGGCATAAGAGATCTTTTTATCCCCATACTTCGTTTGAGTTTAAGCAATGTTTTAAGTGTGTCATATATTATGGGATTCAAGATTTTTATGTCCTTCAATCGAAGTGTGTCAGCCCAAAAGAGAAGATATAGTTCCTCGTGGCCCATGTCTAATTCCTCTATATATATTCCTCTAATAATTCCAATATTCCATCTTGGGGAATTATTAGATTTTTTATCCCAAGCCAAATAATGGGTCAACATTGTAGCATCATGAAGTTTATTAATACTCGGGTAGGATGTTCCCCCTTTATTTGGTTTCTTAGTTAAAATGTTATTTGTTATCCTTGGTCTTTTCTGCTGCCAAATGAAATGGTCGATGGTTTGCTGAATACATTTCAAGATAGAGGGTTGAACTCTCAAAGGGATTGTTCTAAAAAAATAGAGAATTTTAGGAATTAAGTATCCGTTTATTAAATGAGTTCGGCCAAGCCAAGAGATTTCTAGATTTTTCCACCTTGAGAGCTGTGCTTTTATTTTATCAATTAGATTTTTGTAATTACAATTAATAAGCAAAGGAAGTTCTTTTGTAATATAGATTCCGAGATAGTCTATAGTTTGGGAATTCCAATCGAGTGAACATAGGGACCCAAGCTCAGTTATTTCGTCTTGCGTAAAACAAGTCGTGATGAGTTGCGTTTTGCCAAGATTAATTTTGTAGTTAGAAATTAAACCATATTTATCTAATATTTTAAAAAGTGCAGGAAGAGAAGAATCTAAGTTCGTCATTGACAGAATAACATCATCTGCATAAAGAGAGATTTTAAAAGACTCTGAGTTAATTTGTATGCCAAATATATCGGACGATTGTCTCACTAATTCCGCAAGAGGCTCTATACTAAGGATATAAAGTAAAGGGGCTAGTGGGCATCCTTGGCGGGTTCCGTTCCTTATAGGGAACCAATCTGAGTCCAGTAAGTGACCGACCACTTTAGCAGTTGGATTAGTGTAGAGGTTCATGATGTAATTTTTGAATGTTCCTACGATACCATATTTTATGAGCACCGCTTCTATCTCCAGTTAACCCGGTCAAAAGCTTTTTCGGCGTCAAGCGCCAAAAAAGCAGACTTAATTCGAAGAGAATTAGCCTTATGTATAAGGTTTAAGATCTTACGGGTATTGTCCGTAGGACTTCTGCCTTCCACAAATCCTGTCTGATCCTTATTAATGATATGTGGTATCACTTGTTTTAGTCTCTGAGCTAAAATTTTAGAATAAATCTTGATATCTAAATTAATTAGAGAGATAGGTCTATAGTTAAGTGTTGAGCTTGGGTCCTTGCCTTCCTTGGGGATTGGGATTATTGCCGCTTGAAGAAGTTCTGCCGGTAGTTGTGCCTTTAAAGAAAAAGAGGAAAATACTCGCAGTAATAGCGGGGCAATCATATGCTGTAGTGATGTATAAAAAAGAGAAGAAAATCCGTCTGGGCCAGGAGCCTTGCCTAATTTCATTTCTTTTATAGACTTATTAATTTCTGATAATGAAAAAGGTTGGTTTAGAAATTGTGTTTGTGAAGTCGAAATTTTTGGAAGCTTTTTTTATTCTGACATTTGTTTTTAACATCCTATGTTACTTTATTAAAATATTTTAAATAAATTAAAAAATTACAATTTTTTTTTATCCGATTAATCGAAAAAAATAATCTGCCAACTAATCGATTATGAAAATAATCATTAGGACTCCATTAGGGCTGCAACTATCTGCCAACAGTTTTGAAACCTCAATTTTAAGCCGTTCAGTGTTTAACATAAGCCTTTCCCATGGTTCGTCATGTTGCGAAAGGACCTGAACATTTGTTAGAATTGTCTCTTGCTCTGCTGTTATGATTGACAGTAGGATGTACCTGTATAGCAATTGCAGCTTGACATCTTTGATATAACGACTAGGGTTGGGTAAATATAGCAAGCACTCTGCATAGCGAGAGATGCATTGTTCTAGGAAATAGAACGTTGGGTTCCATATGAAAACAACTTGTATTGTAGATTTTCTTTGTTAAATAGTGGCAACGATCCAGAAACAAAAAAAATGAAGACGCCACTAAATAGCTTTGTTAGGATCTTTCTCCGTGTATGATATTCTACCAATACTGAATTACTTTGAAATACAAGTTAAATAGTCATCAAGTGCAGATCTCCCTGGCAGTGAATTTGTTAAACTACATTCCTTTCTATAAACACAATGGTTTGGTTTAGTAATCTTAAAGGTTATTGAGATGTCCCTACTGGACCTGGGGAATAATAATCCTTTCAATACAAGATACTGGTCCAAGCTGTATTATCCTGAAAAATTTGACACACGAAAACTATATAGTAGATAGAGCAGGCTTTGCAGAAAACTGTTGCAATGCTTTATTTCTGAAGAAAGTGTTTTTGGTTGTGTTATGTCCATATAGCTATCACCCCAGGTATAAGCATAAACTATATATACTACAAGCTAAAGTGTGTGAATACCTGACCATCACACCTATATGAGCTTGTTGGACATCCAATTCCAAAATCTTGGGCATTCTTCCATCCTTTCGTGGCTAGAAGAGCTTCTGCTCTTTTTTTTTTTTTTAAGCATCATTGATTGCACCATGTCTCTTGGTACAAATTCCTTACTGTAAAGAATCCCTTCCTTTTGTTTTCTATGAAATTCTTTGACCTTCTAGAGATGGCCTTCTGTTCTTTGTCACTGGCAAGCACTTTTTATATTGGCCATGCACATTTTTATTCAATGTTATAGTATCCCCTCTAAGATGCTACTGTTCTAGCCATGGGCGTAGGAACCCCTAAAAATCTGGGGGGGACAGCATTTTCCCCCATCAGATCCCCACTTTCTCCCCATCTCTCACACTATCTACGACCTCTCCCCCTTCTCACACTATCTACCCCCTGTCCCCCTTTCTTACTATCTACTGCCTCCCTACCCTCCCTTCTCACACTAGCTACCCTCTCCCTATCTCCCCCTTCTCACCGGCTACCCTCTCCCTACCGCCCTTTCTCACTGTCTACCCCAGGGGTGTCTAAGTTTTTTCTGCAGTAGGCCACTTCATCAGAATTGTATACGTGCGCGGGCCGTACTCATTTTTCACTGTGAGAAAATATGGCCTTTTATAAAATATGCAGATTAAAATAAAGTAAATGACACAAAACCTTTACTTTTCCTCTCACTGATTTCTGGGCCTAGAAAGTTTTGTGACTACAAATTCAGGATAATTAAAAATGAAATAGTTCTATTTATTCTAGGGATGCACCAAAAAGAAAATTCTGGACCAAAACATTCACGCTTCACTTAGCCAAAACGGAAAATGACCCCTCACCTAGGGGTTGAATGAAAGGGCTCTGTTGCAAAATAACATTAGTGTTATTTTTATTATGTTCCCTTTACAGAAAGCAGAACTTGTTTGGTAATATTGTATGGCTCACCTTAGCTTTAAGAACATCCTAATATGTTGTAAGACAGCTAGAGCAATTCTCCCTCTGCAGAATGTTGTCACGCATGTTGGATTTGTGTGTTGTCAATTTGTATGTTATTGTTAATTTGCATTGCTCACATTTTAATAGGGCTATATAATCTGATGAAACTCTCTAAATGAAATGGAATGTAAGCTTGTTTACTGCCAAAACATCAGCGATAGCAGCATGGAATGCTCAAATTCAGCCACATTAAACCAACTCTTTTAAATGCAGGTTTAAATCTCCAAGAAAAAGAAATGATTTACATATTTGCTTTTAACACTCTTTAACCCCTTGATGACAATTGCCGGTCCTGGCACGGCACTGAAAAGCATGTGCTTTATGACAATTGACGTGCCAGGACCGGCACGTCTTTAAACGGGTGCAGAAAGCGATCTACTATCGCTTTCTGCACCCAAAAAGCGTTGCTGAATGCCTCGACCTCGAGGCATTCAGCAACGCCGCGATCGGCATGAAGGGGCCATCTCTGGCCCCTCCACGGGGCGTCAACATCCGCCATACTTTGTATGGCGGCGGACGCCCGTTTTAAAAGCGTTTAGGAGGCGATCAACGATCGCCTCCTAAACTTAAAAGGTGTCGCTGGAATGCCTCGATCAGGAGGCATCCAGCGACACCAAACACTTACCTTTCGGTGGGCTGTGACCGCTCCGGAGAGCGGTCACAGCCGCAGCTGCCGGTGATCTTCGCCATCAAGTAAGATGGCCGCCGTTCTTTAACAGGAACAAACAAATTTTCAAAGTTTGCTAGATGGTCCAGACCATCTAGTGAACTTTGGCTCCACTTGCAGGTTGAATACAGGTACTGCATTCACCATGCAAGTCAATGGAGCACAGCTTTCTAATCACAGTGTGATTAGTAAAAATAAATTAAAAAATAAAATAAAATTGATAATAATTAGAAAAAAAATAGTAAAAAACTAGTAAAATGTAAAAATCATTTCCCACTGATGTCACTATCAGGGGAACCTCCAAGTTGAAAAAAATGTTAAAAAAAAATGTTAAAAAAATAAAAAATAAATAAAATATATATAAAAAATATATTTTTGTGAGCAAGTCCTAAAATTAGCATATTAGCTTAAAACAATTCTCGCATGGAAAGAGTTAAAATACTGGCATATTAAATGCCCGTGGGGTGTCTACTTTTAAAAAAGGTATGATTTGATGGGGTAAATTAAATTGGCCAGGTTCAACAACGTCCCAATTAACACCGGGGGAAGGATGGCCACACATCTAATTTCCAATTAGAAAAATGCACACCTACCAAATGTGGCCTTTTAGTTCCTCCAAAAAATGACACACCCATGCATGTGGGGTATCACTGCACTCAGAAGATGTTGCTGAACACATTATGGGGTGTCGTGTGACAGCGGCATATACCAGGAGCTGTAAATTCATACATAAAGTAGGTGTGTGTGGAAAAAATACACACACAAAAATACTACTGCAAACTTTGAAAAAATGCTGGTGGTAAAATGTGTGCATGTGTGCAAATACCAGCATTTAAATTACCCTGTGGTGTCTAGTTTTGAAAAATATATGGTTTTGTTGGGCACACTGAAATGGCCCGGCTCAAAGATGTACCAAATAGGGCATGGGCAGTGGATCCCCAAATGCCAAAGTTCAACATTGAAAAATGCGCATGCCCCAAATGTGGCCCTTTTGCCCCAAACAGCCAGGCAAAATCATTCATGTGAGGTATCGCTGTACTCAGGAGATGTTGCTGAACACATATTGGGGTGTTTTATGATAGTGACATATACGAGAACTTTTTAATTCATACCTGAAGTAAAATGTGTGTGGAAAACCAAATGCAAAAAAATGACTACCACAAAGTTTGAGAAAGACTGGTGGTAGATATGGTGCATGGAAAGAGTTAAAATACTAGCATTTGGAATACCCTGGGCTGTCTAGTTTTCCAAAATATATGACTTGATGGGGTAAATTGCATTGGCCGGGTTCAAAGATACCCGAAATGGCACATGGGGGGAAGAATTACCAGATTTGGAACAAATGGCTTTGAAATAGCAAAACGCTACCTGTACTTATTGCCCCATAATGGGTAGAAAAAAGCAAAAAAACATAAAAACATTGGGTATTTCTAAACTCAGGACAAATAGTAGAATCTATTTAGCAGGTTTTTTCATTACCTTTTATAGAGGAGTAAAAGATTTTTCAACTAAAAGTTAGAAACAGTCATTTTTTTCTAAATTTTTCACCATATTTTATAATTTTTTTAATAGTAAATAATATGATACAATCAAAACAATGTCATCTAAAGAAAGCCCTTCTTGTCCTGAAAAAAACAATATCTAATGTGTGTGGGTTCAGTAAACGGGAAAGAAGAAAATTACGGCTAAACGCGAGCAGCGCAGAAATGTTAAAAAGGCCATTGTCACCAGGGGAACAAACAGTAAAATCAGCCTTTGTCACGAAGGGGTTAAAGTTGATTTTAAAATAGATGTAATTTGTTTGATGTTTACAAATCATCTATTTACAAAAACATGTTTTTTTGCAAACAAGAACACTTCTAGCTTATCAATACAGAGCGTAGCATTACATTACATTTTTCTTACCAGATATTCTTTGGAAAGTTGCCATTTCACATGTATAAATATGGTTTTTTAAGACAAATCAAGGAAGGTTCTACTTTAAGACTTTACACAGGAAACTTTAATCTTTATGATGTGATTACCTTTAATAGAATAACAGTATAGCAGTGATCATGCGAAAATAAAGACCATTTACGGTGTTATCGTCTTATGTATGATAATTTTTGGAGGTCCTTTGTTGCTTTTAATGTTAATAAAGTGAGGAAATTTAAACATACATGGGACAGGCATAAGGGTATACTAAATAAAATCAAGGACTAAGGATTAAGGTTTGTAGGGCAGGAGAAAATAGGCAAACTAGATGGCCCAGATGGTTATTTGCACGCTATGAAGAGTGTTCTAACACTTAGCGCTTAGATGAATATAAAAAGAAATATTTAATATATATATATATATATATAACATACACATCACAATAATAATAAATACAAAAGAAAAATGATTACAGACAAAAATTATACACAAAATTATACACAAAAATTATAACAAATCATCAGTACAAGTTAATGATATATAACAAAATACGTATTCAAATAACCATGAGACAAATATGTAGATAACAATCCAAATAATCCCAATAAAGATCTATTCAGGCGCCAAAGGCACCTTTTTTTCACAGCTGAAGATTTTTTTTTCGAAAACAACCAAGGTTGTGTAATTATGTGTGTATGAGCATGGATGTTTAATTGTTTGAGCATGCATGTGTCACTGAGTGTGTGTGAGCGTGGATGTGTAATTGTATGTGTGTGTGAGCATGCATGTGTAATTGTGTCTGTGTGTGTGAGCATGGATGTCAAATTGTGTGTGTGAGCATGGATGTGTAACAGTGTTTGTGTGTGAGAATGGATTTTTAATTGTGTGTGAGCATGGATGTGTGTGAGCATGCATGTGTAATTATGCATGTGTGAATGTATGGGTTAGTATGAGTAAGTGTGTGTAATTTGTGTGAGCAGGTCTGCATATATGTGCCAGTGTGTTTGTTGGAAGGGGGGACATGGGGCAAAGAACGTACAAGTTGTCGACACCAGCTGTTGGCGGGGGGAGGGGGCCCAGGGCAATTTTCTCAACAGGGCTGGGGCAATTTTCTATATATGGTTTTATCGTAGCAGTAGAATCCACATTCCATATAGGAACACATTTTCACATTAACACTCCAAAAGAATAAATTATATCTTGATATTCAACATTTTTCAATTTTTATAATGTGTTTTACGACCTTGATTGCATCTATTATCCATATCGAGGGACAATGGATTACAGAGATCCCACAAAAAAGTAACATAATAAATGAAATAAGTATATTGTTCCAAAAAAACTAATTAAAAAAATAAAAAGTATTTCCAGATATTCAGTTATGTATTCACAGATATGGAACTAAATCAAATTCTCTATTCATGCCATTGGGTTTTAAGCTATTTAATTCATAGATTCACCAAAGTTCCTGTTTCTTAGGTAATTTCTCACTATCACCATCCCTTAACATTTAAGGAATGGAATCAATAATATGCAAGCACAATTCATTTTGTGTGTGATTATATGTAACAAAATGTTGTGTAACAGGCAGATCCGTTTTCTTAGTTCTAATAGTAGATTTATGTTTTAAGAAACATATTTTCATCTTTTTAGTTGTCTCCCCAATAGTAACCAAATCACAGGGACATAATAACATATAAATAACAAATGATGAATCACATGTATAAAAAAAATGTTTTATGTTGTGGTTGAAGGTATTTTCTTTAATTATTCTATGACAGGCTATACAATTCATACAGAATACATTACCCTTAATAACTCCCTAAAATAACCCCTCCTTTCTTTTTTTTTTTTTTGGAGAATTCAGCCCTGCTGCCATGATTGCTCTTGCACAATTACGGTACATTACACAGTGTGGTCCTGGCAGAAATCACCTAGAGCTTTGTTTGCCACTGATGATACAATAAAAGTTACAGCACCATTTGCATTTAAGAGACAGTTAAATATATTTTAGCATTATAGGGACAAAAGTTCAGTTTTAGAGACTGAGTTTTAGGAATTCTGCAAAATGTGACAATGTTGCGACACAATCATGATCTGTTGTTAGGTCAGCTTGTCAGCATGCAGGACCAATCGTCTGATCCCTGCTAACATTTTTTGTTGCTTTTTTGTTTGATATATGGGGAAAGAACCAAAAACAGTGCGCCAAAGGACTTGGAAGTACCTCTAACCTGAGCAACTTTAATTTGAATAATACCTACTCCTTTCGCATCAGAGATAAAAAGCAGTAATCTTCCATCTGATTCATAAAGTCCATAAGCTAACACAGGATAGCGTGCGAAGAGTGTGTCTGATGATAGACATTCGTTCTTCCTTGACCTGCTTCTTATACACATTGTGCACAAAAACAAAACCATTGACTCACTGAAGTGAATGTTTGTCTTCCTGAATGGTATATTCAGTTTTACAAAACAAAAAAGAACTGGAAATATAACTTGGAATGACACATTAAAAAAAACAATGAATGGTTGAAAATATGATAAGATGTGAGAGAAAGAGACAGATAATGTGGGTTTTTTGCACTTGCAGCATTGATCACAGAGAATAAGAGAGAAGAAAAACAAGATTATTAAATTACCAAAACAGAATACATTTTTTGGTTCTGACTAAACCCTCGTTTTGAAAGAGATGTATTGTGTGTGTGTATGTATGTGTATATATATATATATATATACACTGTAGACAGTGTGGTTGTTTCAAGGAGCAGAAGACGGCGATACTTGAAGAAAAATGAGCTGTGTGGTCGAGTTGCCAGAAAGAAGCTTTTACTGTGCTTGCCGCAAAAAAGCCTGGTTACAATATGCCGACAACACCTTCACACGTCTCACAGCTTCTGGCACACTGTAATTTGGAGTGACCAGACAAAAAAGAGCTTAATGGTCACAGCCATAAGTGCTATGTTTGGAAAGGGGTCAACAAGGCCTGTAGGCTGTATGTATTGTATGGACCATACAACTTGGACCCCAACTGTCAATGCTCCTCCAGAGAAAGGTACCCCCCTGATTAAGGGGCTGCCTTTGCACATATATAATATATATATATACTGTATATATACCATAGTTGCTCGATTATAACACCTACCTAAGGCATAAATATTGGCTATTTCATCACACTATATGGCCATATAATGCTTAGCCCATCAATAAATAAAAGTACCCCAGATATTGCTTACTAGGGAGCTGAAACAGTGGGGCTGCGCCGCATTTTAGCCCAGGGAGGCCCTCATGCAAACCTTCTCTGGACACCATTAATGAGGCACTTGTGTGGGAGGAGAGGCTGCTCAACCCTAAGGTTTGATCAGAACCTGCAAATATGCACAGCAAAAAAGATGTACAGAAAGGGGAGAGCACAACCTAAAAAGCATAAAAGACATACACAATCAAATTCCCTACTTGCTACCATAATAATAATAATCAATAAGTACACAAAATAAAGCATGAATTCAGCGCATACCCAGTGAATACCATTCAGAAAACACCCATTTAAGCAATAAATATTGGGCATTCCTTCACATTGTATGGCCATATATTGCTTTTCCCGTCACTACGTCAAAGCACCCCAGGTTTGGGGAGTCCTGTCTAGATTTTCATGGTTACATTGCCCTTACCATAGAAGCTGAATAATTGTTACAGGGTCCACATTTTAACAAAACAGTGTGTGTGTATATATATATATATA
>VKOC01003565.1:0-10564 GCA_009364415.1 Spea multiplicata
AAAATCATGTGAATATTAAATGTACTTTGAATTTATCGGTTCAAATTCAGCTATATAAAAGTATATATGCTGCAAAGTGATGGAGAAATTCTTGTTTATTGAGTTTTAACTCTGGGATCTGAGTAAACCGTAGTTGCCTTTGATTATCGACAACGAATTCCACGTCTTCATTTTAGACGAGCAGGTCATCATCCATTGGATCAACTAGGGTTATCTTATTAACATTTTAATGAGGCTATTTCTTATAGATATAGAGACCAGTATATTAGCCATAATCTATGCATATTCTAAGTGGATTTGCTATATACATCGGTTCAAACAACTTCTTGAATTAATACTTTTCCTTTTTTATTCCTGTTGATGGAGACAGTTCTATACCGTACTATAGTGCGTTTTACTGTGTGTAAAATAATTGATCTGTGGACTATGTTACATCTACAGGACCGGAGCAATTTTTGTGGTTTTCTATAACATAACCCTAATTCTAAGATCTTTTGTTGGAAGGATACTATACCGTGCCGCATAATGTGTAATCCGCTTCAGCATCACCGGTGGAATCTTTCATGGGACCACAATAGACCGGGTTTGTTGATGCTTTAGAGATATTATATGTGTTATATAAATGAAGCACATTTCGGCAGAAAGCGTTACCGCTTCCTCTTCTAGTCTGTAACATGTATT
Organism: Spea multiplicata; assembly: GCA_009364415.1. NCBI lineage: Eukaryota > Metazoa > Chordata > Amphibia > Anura > Pelobatidae > Spea > Spea multiplicata. Next base: position 682 of record VKOC01003565.1, read on the forward strand.
AATGGAGCTGTAAAGTAGAAGTACTAACACTCGAGGAAGCTTCTGTAACGTTTACGACTGCTTCATAACTTAAGTTACCTTACGCATCTGTAACTTTTCACATCGGCAGGCATTAGATATAGTCCAAAAAGCACACAAAATATAAACATATGGCACTCTGCAAAAATATAATATATATTACATACATATCTATGCTATATATATATATATATATAATATTATATAGATATGTATGTAATAGTGATTGTGTTTGCTTCAATGTGTGATTGTATGGGCTTGGGTTGCTGCCAGGCTAAATTTACACACCTTATTTTCTTATTAGAAAAAAATAAAATAAAGAAGAACGCAGGAGAATGTAATTACCTAAAAACAAAAGAACATGAAAAAATAACATCTTTGTGCTTTGGATTGGTAATGCGTAAAGTATTCAGTTACACAGCAAATGTTCTATTGTGTGTACATTCTGTGAGAATTGTAATGCAATAGTGCAACGTATATTATCGAAAGCACGGTAGTAAATAAATAAAATAAAATTTACGCATATGGTTAAAAAAAAAAAGACAGCCTCTGTAACAGGACCCTCAGCTCAACATCCCCAGGAATCAACTATGGCTTTTAACGAATGCTGCTGATGTGTCAGAAGTAGCCAGAGGTTGCTTAGAAATCCAGATGGAATATTCTGCAGAGGTAACGGATAAAGCTTTGCAAAGTGGCATTGCTTCTCTAGGAATCTTTCATAGTTTGCCAAAACAATCACTGATTTATGGGTAAATAAGTGGTTGGAATGCAATAATAATAGTAAGTACTTCTTGGAAATGTGGGTGCAGTGGCGTCAACCCAGGTGGACTCTTCATAAGTAGACAGATAAGAGTTACTCTTCTCCTCCGCACCCTTATTGATACTAATCACAGAGATTTCATCTCCTCTTCTTCATTACAACCCCTCCACGGTCCACCTTTCTCCTTCCCTTCTGCCATCACCCCACCTCAATTCACATGCCCTTCTTTCCTTCCTGAAGCCCACTGGGGCCAGAATGGACTAGAGTGGGCCCTGACAGAGTGCTGAGCAGGGCTAGGCTAAGGCAGGAATTGTGGATTTTAGGGGAGGAGTTTTGGTAGGAGGATATTTAAGTTTGGTGATCACAGGGGTAAGGATCCATTTTGTTTAACCTTACCTGGTGTTGTTTGTCCCACCCTCCCTCTCCTTATGTGGTTGAGTTTGTGGAGTGGTGCTGCATTAGTCACAGTCGTGGGCAGTAGCTTGCCAGGTATCCAAGGGGTTAATGTGGTGGTATGATCACTGGTGGTCATAACCGGTGGGAGGTTCCTTGCAAGGAGTGGTGCTCAGAACCTCAGGTCCGGGTTGGGGCATCCTGGTCCCCCCCAAAATTGGTGTGTGGTATGGTACCTGGATAACTTGGCAAGCTAGGTTGTTCTTGGTGACGTCATTGTCTCTGTTAACGCATCTATGTTTATTATTTCAGGTTTTACAGGACTGTTAAATAAAACGGCTGTGGCTTTTCAAACCCATCTTGTGTGTTGGTGTTTTATTTAATTGAGCAGCTGAGCTGAGCCAGGCCTGTGAGTCGAAGCTACATCTGTCATTCAAACTCTCCCCACCATTAACAAATGAAGGCAGCTTTTCTCCACAATCAATACCGTGGCCCACTCTAGTGCTCTAGTGGCCGTCAGGCTCTTTTAGTAGCTGTTATGTAGGGTCCTAAAATTACTAATTTCTATATGTTTGTGTCTTGCTTGTTTAATGACATTTGTCTTTTAAAGCTCAGTAACTATGTAAGAAGGGTTAATGTCATAGACCACATGGGCAACTAAATATACCTTAATGAAAAAGGTTAAGTGTCCGGTCAATACCATTTGTCATAGCTGAAGTTAAGAAGGCAGGGATCTAAGGCATTGATTTCCATACATGCTGTGGGTACTGTACACACTTTGCTTGCCGGAGACAAGCAGCTCAACATAAATCAAGTTATAATATGGAAAAATGAGAAAGTGAGTAATACAATAATAAAACTTTAATAAACATTTAAAATGTGAAATAAAAATAACAAAAGTATTCTGAAACAAAAAGACCTAATTTGTTAATCTAAATTATTTTTAGGACCTTACTTCTTACGACTGGTAAGTGAAAAGGGGGTCCCTCAGATTAAAAATTAAAGTGGGTATTAGTGACTGGTATGGATTTTGGGAGCACTTAAATGGGGGGTGTTGTGTGCTCACTGAGGAGGGGCATTATAGGGATAGAGGACTGGTTTAGGACAAAGCCACATATCATGACTTGAAGAGAAGAAACAAAATGGCGGAGTCTATGACAATGGATATGCAAATGATTACTGCAAAACAACTTGCAGACAAATTGTGATTGGATGACTCCGGACAAGGAGCAGCAGCAACCAAAGAAAGTTATTGTTATAATAAAAAATATATAATACTAGTACATTAAAAGGCATCGGACTTAGGAAGCCATGCAGTTACCATGTGGAACCTAGAATGTCAATACATCATTTGGAGTTCCGTGTGCTTTTCCGTTTTCCGAGTGCAGTCAACATATTTTTGTATTTCCTTTTTGTTATTTTTCTAGGTTATGTAGCAGTCCGTAATTCTGTATCTTTAATTTATCAAGCTGTACAAGGATGAAACGCGCTATAGGTGTATAGACTTTTCAAGGGTATAGGCAAGCATTTAATGACGGGCTTGTAATTTAAATCTGAATGTAATATCTGAAACATGGAGAGAAATCCCGTAATTATTAAATAAGTGTCAGCGTTGGCAGGCAACATAACTAAACCTGCCAAGCCCCAGCCGATTGTAAGCTGGATCGTATGCCCTATGGGAACAAGTACATTCCGCAGCTTTTATTTGGGTGGACCTCCAGGGAAAGATCTTTAAGGTTTGCTGCATAATTATCCGTTCTCTCCGAAATATTACAGATTTAAATCTGCCATTTTTGTGCCAGGAACAGGCATTAAAAAATCTGTAGCTCTTATAAATATGTTTTTCATTATTTGTGTGTTTTTTCTTTTTTTTTTTTTATAGAATATGTTTATTCGTACCGAATGTAGAATTTAAATTTCTGTCCCTGTTGATTTTCTTTATTTTTTTTTTATTTTTAATCATGCACAATAATCACCACAAAAAGGATATATTGAAATATACTGGAAATCTTTGGCTCGTCCGAGGGAGTGTCACGGACTTGTCACAACAGGGGCAACAGTTTTTAATATTGTTTGATAATAGTTTTATTAGGAAATATTCAAAACAATTCCTAGTCGGAAACTAAAATGATCATTTGTTTTTAAATGTATTACATATTAAAATGATCAAACATTTAATGAAATATCTTTTAACCCCTTAAGTACAATGGCCGGTCAATAAACCCATTGAAAACAATGCATTTTGAGCCCGTACCTGTACGGGCTTTGTCATTAAGGGGTTAAAATGAACAGCAAGTGTCACCATATGTTTTCACCATAGTATGACACTTAAGCTATGGGTACTGTTATCTGTTTTGATATCTGTAGTAAAATATTTTTCTATTTCCAGGGCTGGTTATAAAATCTTTGAGAACCAGTAGAGGGGAATCATTGCCTGTATGTTGGTTTTTAATCCAGCCATTTCATCGTTCTAGCTAATAATACCAGTTAAAAGGCATATTTTGTACGACTTATTGAAAATGTTAGGCAATACCAGGCCTGGACTGACCATCTTGTCAGTGTCGAAGCACACTTGGTCAGCAGACCCAGTACTCCTTTGTGCAGTCGCTGTTGGGTACCTGCAGCCACATAATGTGAGATTGTAAGAGCATAGAATGCGGCCATATATAGTCAGCCAATGGCCTTATATATACGTCATTAAGCAGCTGCTGGCCTTAAAGTGCCAGGCGTACCTAAAAGATAAAGGTGACACACACAGGAAACTGAATATATACTGTATATTATTTGTGGTAGGGGCAAGTTGGTAGAAATAGAGGAGGTGGTAGAGGTAAAATAGTGCAATTTAGTGTGAGGTGTGCCAAAACAGACATACCAGATAGGCCTTCTTTGAGTGAATTGAGGGGACACGCGCGCTGGAGGAGCTGGTGATGAGAGGAGACAATGTCTCTGAAAAAATATGGTCATATATGGTTTTATAGGCTTGAGTTCACGACTAGCCCGCAGGCCCTCCCCTCTTAAATTGGGGGTTTTCTTCTTCTTTTTCTTCTCGAATATAAGAGAGAGAGAGAGTACAGCTCACCACAACTTCTCCAAATTGGGATTTTTGCCCCACTTTGTGGCACTGTTTTCTAAACCCCTATCTCCGCCTTATTTTCCCACATCCCCTCCACTGCATGCTGAGTAATTGACCCTCATTGGAATGCCATCGCTGACATACTCACACGGCCCATGGTCGCTTTTAGTGTCGTGGTCTATTTGAATAGGCGTTTCATTGGTTCCCTTCAGTACTTAGCAAACTCATACCATATCCTTCTACCTGCCACCCCCCTTACCTTTCAAAATTATTATTTTTCACTTTTTTCTGAAAGCAGAAAGTATTATGCTCAGGCCACTCAGTTTCTGCTTGGAAAAGTTGCTAACCCTGTGAAATAAAATAAAATAACTATAATATACGGTTATCTGTCTAATCCAAGCCTTACCTTGCATTATCAGTTTGGCTCACACGTGGCTCCCTGGAGTTACTGCGCCTGTAACAACAAGGCTGACAGCAGGAATGATGGGAAGGGGAATTAAGGCCCCAAACTGACCTTGTTATCTCCGAGGAATACATGTGTGACAATCAAAGAGATTTATGGAATCCAAAGTAGGACCATCTTATCATCTACTTTGATAACTCTCAAGAAATGCTTAGCTCAGTTTTACAGAGCCATAAAAATGAGATTTTTTTTTTTTTTTTGCTTTCCTTCTATTTTAGGCCCTAATTCAGTTTTATAACAGAGCAAGCGTATAAAAATATCAAACGCACAAAACAGAGCGTCTATAAAAATATTTGGTAGACGTAAGTAGGAAAATTATGGCATAATTGGTTTACTAAAATTCATGAATGACGATTCCTCAATGTTTTCAAAAATGCGGTCACATAAATGTGTAAAAGGGGGCGAAAAAGTCTAATAAGGATGGTCCTATGGAACCTTCTACAGAAACAGCTGATAATGGTACACATTATTATCACATGGGTATATGCGATATGTTATAAGAAGCCAACAACAAATAATATTAATTCTAATACCGATCTAGTACGGTTGTCTTCCAACTTTTTCACCGGTACAGGGTCCAGATGGTGGCCAGGTGACTTCAGCACAGGTAGCAACAATGAAGTGTTGGGTATGAGCGGAAGGAAAGGATAGCTTGACCTATATATTGTAATTTGAACTATACAGAGGCTTTATTTACAAAAAACTCTGAAAATACTGCTAGATGTGATTATTTTCATCGAAAGATATATTTTGATAGACAGAGACTTTCATTTAGAAGTAGGTGGGCAGGCATTTTACTATCTCAACCTTGTGTGCACAGATTCATATCCCCATTTCTCGTCTGAAAACTACACTCCACGGCCATTGGGGAGGATTACGCCGAAGGAAGGGCAATGATATTTATGTTGATTATCTTTTTTCATTTCCTCCTATCGTTATTCTTTCTCTTCTTTATTCACCCGTACACCAGCTCTAACGTGAATGGTATGTTAAAGGAATGATTTGCTAGGGATTTTTAGATCCATAGGGATTTATTCACTAAAAAGTTTTTGCAGTTTGAATTTGTCAGCTATGCAGAGATGGATCAAAATCAGCTTGGGCCCTAACACAACATTGTTACAAGGGGCCCTCTCCAGAATACTTACACATACACATTTACACAGCGCGTTAAGTATTCATCTGCTGCTGAGTAGGATGCAAAAATAGATGAGAGGAAGCACTCAATATAGCCAAATATTCAAACACAAATGGATAATGTACATATGGGGCAAACCACTCCAAGCCAGTACCCAGCAGACATCAAACAATAATAGACAGTGTAGGAGGTGCACTCAGTATAGATAGTAATACATGTAACCAGAAATGTTTGATATGTAAAAAAATAGAGCTCTACACGCTGCCCGGACTAAGCACCGGGGACTCAGAAGCACGGTAAGTTTGGAGTAGGGGGAGGGAGTGTTAAACGGCGGGGCATAAGGCATTTCTGGAGGCAGAGTGCTCTGTGAAATGCCTTTTAACCCCTTAATGCCACTCTGCCTCCTGAAATGCCTTATACCTCCCTATATGCCACTCTGCCCCATAATATGCCTCCATAAAAGGCAATTCTGGAGGCAGAGTGGCACATAGGGGGTCAAAAAGCATATCATGGGGCACAGTGGAATATAGGGGGTATAAGGCATTTCTAGGGCAGAGTGGCAAGCCTGGGGGCAGATGTGCATAACTGGGGGGGCACGTTGAAAAAAAGGAAATAAAAACGAAATATTTTTCTCAATCATAGCTTTTATTAACAAACAATTGTTCACATAGTTTACATGAATTAACATTTACTGGTAAAACTTTTTTCCTATAGGATCGTCTTATATTCAGGCTTTTTCTTTTTTCCTAAATTAATATTCAGCTTTTGGGGGGTCGTCTTATAATCAGGGTCATCTTATAATCAAGCAAATACGGTACTTTAAGTACATAGAAAGTACTTACCATGGAACAGTTTGTAATAAAGTCTTATTATATTAACATTATTACTGTGCTCATAATTAAAACCTTGATTGAAGTGTCCCGGAGCCTGAGAAGTTGAATGGCAATAAAACAGAGGGCAAACTAATTAATATTATGTGATTAAATGTTAATAATTCTTTCAATGCAAATAATGTCTAGAGTCTGAATTTTATTCACCCTGACTACAATGTAATTGCTCAGAGTGAAACTAAAGTGCATAATAATTGTGCTTTCATCTTTCTCTTCTCTGTGCTTTATTTAAATGTATTACAAATGTTTATTATCAACTAGGTCAGATCCTGGGGTCAACCCCTAGGCAGTGTAACTAGGGACTGATCGTTGTATCTTGGCCCAGCTCTGTATAGGTTGGTTGAGGAATTTGAGGATAACATTAAATTTAGATATATAGCACCAGCAGATTCCGTAGCACTTAGAAAAAAGTCTGTAAAATTATTTTAAATCACATACAATAACAAACTGGTACAAAAGGAGAAGAGGACTGTGTTCTTGCAAGCTTACAACCTAGTTGCTGATTAAGGGGGAAATGAAGCAGTAGAAGAGGACTTCTTGAATATGGACGAGTTGATGGAATTAGGATGATCTGTAGAGATTGTTGGTCATTCAGATGGCTTGTTTAGGATGCTGGCTACGTGTTAAAAATAAAAATTGTACCCGTCTCGGTAGGTTTTCAGAGAGATTTTGAAATTTGCATGAGGGAGAAACTCTGCTGGAGAGAGGTAGGGAATTCCAGAGAAGGGGTACAGCACCTGTTATCCACTCAATATTTAAAATCTTTTAGTGTGGGGTATCAGAGATCTTTGCCCCTAAGGACACCTGCATATTATTGTTAAACAGAGAATGCACTTAAATGGTATATAGATATATCTTGGAATTTATTTTCTATTATGAAGCCTTTTCTATTATTAAGTGTAAGCAACATAAAACTGTATGTACTTACGACATTTAACTAAACCTTACTTATAATTATCCCTTCTTATTTCTATAACTAACACTGAAAAAATAGTATAACAAGAGAATGTATATTCCTATTTCTTGTTGAAATGACAAAAAAGAAAACTATGAAAGAAATGTAAATAGTTAATGCACCCAGCGGTCCAATTTTTGGCAGTCATACCATATTTAATGATTCATTTGTTCCTAAATCATTATGTGGAGACTGATTGTACATCTAAAGAAGTAATATGTGATATACTTCAACGTGGGCACAGAATAAGAAATATTTCCTTTTGCCCAGTACAGGCTCACCGTCACGTGCATAAGGAGGCACCAATTAGGGTGAACGCGTGTCCCGGAATGGTAGATAGTGAGAAGTGTGTGTGTGGGGGGGTAGATAGTGAGAAGAGGGGTAGCAAGTATACTGAAATAAAGAGTGAGAATGAGTAAGATAATGAATTTATGTGTGGATAAATGGTGTGAATGAATGAGAGAATTAGAGGAAAGGATAGAAGGAGATCATTGGATGAGCGGAGAGACCGCTTAGGAGAGTATTTAGAGATGAGTGAGTAGATGTAGGGAGGGGAACCGCTGTGAAGGGCTTTGAAAGTAAGAGTGAGGATTTTTAAATGAATCCTGAAGCGCACAGGCAGCCCATGAAGAGACTGACAGAGGGGAGACGTTAGTAAAGCAATGTGAGAGGAAGATAAGTCTGGCAGCAGCATTCATGGTGGATTGTAGAGGGGTGAGACGGTTAAGAAAAGTAGCAGAAAGGTCCAGTAGGGTTATCATAGAGTAGTGGCCCTTGGATTTAGCAGTGAGTAAGTCATTAGTAACTTTAGTAAGGGCGGTCTCAGAGTGTCGAGGGCGAAAACCAGATTGAAGAGGGTCAAGCAATTAACAATTCTTTCAAGAAGCTTGGAGGTGAAAGGAAGCAGAGAGATGGGACGGTAGTTGGAGAGATCAGTCGGGTCGAGGGAGGACTTTTTAAAGATAGGAGAAATGGTAGCATGCTTGAAGAACGATGACAGATCCAGTAGTGAGGGAAAGGTTGAAGATATGAGTTAGGGACAAGGGTAGATGAAAGAGACTGGGTGAGATGGGAAGAGATGGGGTCAAGGGGGCATGTGGTTGGACAAGAGGAAAGAAGAAGAGCATGTACATCCTCTTCAGTGACAGCAGAGAAATTAGTTAGTGTAGTGAGGGGAAAAGAGGTCAGTGGGTAGGGGGATACACAGTCAGAGAGAGATGACTGTGCAGATATGTCATCTCTGATAGTTAAAGAGAAAGTCAGATGCATTAAGGTTAGTGGAAGGGGTAGTAGGGATTGGTCAAAGCAGGGAATGGAAAGGATTAAAGAGTCGTTTAGGGTTGTGAGACAGGGAGGAGATGAGGGAGATGAAATAGGTTTCTTTAGCAAGGTTAAGAGCAGAGTAGTGGGAACGTAGCATTAATTTATAGTACAATAAGTCAGACATGGAATTAGACTACGTTCGGCAGTACGAGAACATCGTTGTAGGTGTCGGGTTACAGTCATGTGCCAGGGTTGGAAATGTGAACGTCGTGAGGAGCGAGTAGTAACTGGTGCTACATGCTCAAGAGCAGATGTGAGAGTGGAGTTATAGACAGAGGTAGCATTGTTATGGCATGACATGTTTGAGATTGGAGAGAGGAGAGGGAGTAAATTGATTGAGAAGTCCTGAAGGTTAATAGCGCTGAGGTCTCTGGTTAGGTGGGGTTGGGGCGCAAGGGAGCGAGTATGAGGCAAGATTAGAGAGCAGGAAAGGAAGTGGTGGTCAGAGAGGAGGAAAGGGGAATTAGAAAGGTTAGTGAGAGAGCACATGCTTGTTGGAGATCAAAAGAGGAGCTGATAAAAATAAATTTGAAGTCATGGGACACAATGGGGTGTCAACTGGGATGTTGAAATCCCCATGGGCAACAGAAGGAACATCAGAGGAGAGGAAGTCATGAGGAGAAGTGATTAAGAAAGATGTTAGCCGGGCCGGGTGAGGCAATATATAACAGCTATGCGCATGGAGATGGGATAAAATAGTCGCATAGCATGGACTTCAAATGAGGACAAAGAGAGTGATGGGGCAGAGGATAAGGTTGAAAAGAACAATGAGGGGTAGGAAGTACCGTATTTGCTTGATTATAAGATGAGGTTTTTTCAGAGCAAATGCTCGACTAGGTCTGACTATGAGACTAAGATCCAGATCCCCCGCAG
>VKOC01003568.1:0-21894 GCA_009364415.1 Spea multiplicata
ACACAGGCCTCCATATAATCCCGAACAAGGATTTATTGGTCAGCCTATGCAGGAAGGGGAGGGGCAGTTCTTAATACCCTCCCCCTTTACCGCTAACACTGTAGGCAGGTAGTCTTTATAAGGTTATAAATAAAGCTTTCAAAATAATAATAATCAGAGTGCGTCAAAACAAAAACTCAAAATATTTATAAAAATAAAAACGCACTTCTGTCGTAATTCCTTAATTTACACAGATTTATGCTGCCATCATCGGTTTTGAGAAGAAAAAAAATAAACCCCCAAAAAACAGAAGGTTATCTTCGTCTTGCTTGGGCCCCAGAGGGAGCAGAGATCACATTAACCAATAAAATAGATTAACCAATAAAAAAAATAGCTTTATGTATTAAAAATAGTAATTTTATTTATGCTTTATGGATCAGTTATATATTTTTTAATTTTTTTCACAGTGTTTTATTTTTTTTTAAATTCTTTCATCCATTTCTCCATTTAACCCCGATCCGACCTGTCGCAAAGCATTAGGGACATCTCCGTGCATCACAACAAAGACTCTATTGTCGATCACACGTTCCGTTTATCTTTATGCTTCATCTGCGTCTTTCTAAGGTTAATAGAACGAAAAATAAAAAAAATGAATATATGAAGCTTTTCATCCGGTTACTCTTTTGATAGATATTTGGGATTTGTTTTTTTACAATTTACGAGAAAAGGGGTCTCGCGGGCGAGACCGAACAAACTATTCTCGTAAGATGATGTAAAAAGCTTATTATTGAAATATAGAAAATATTTTCTGTTTGTTATACATGCATGTACACCGCCACGGCCGTAGTCTGCCAGAGAGGAACACTGGCCGGTTATGGGAATATCCGGGAGCGGGCAGAGCTTGACCCCGAGTCTCAGGGTGAAGGGGCAGATTCTTGGGGTCACACAGTCTGGATCTGACTCCTTCCTATCCCCCCCACTGTGATCATATATTAGACCCCCAGTATGTTATGACTGATATCCCTGCCTGAATGCAGGTGACTCAATTAAGTGTATCTTTAAATAATGATAGTGCTCTACAGTCCTGGACTAGACAGCCGTAAGGTGAGTTTGGGACGCTGTCAGTCAGGGGCCCGCTGGGCATTTGCCCATTGTGCTCAGAAATGACTTCAGAAAGGCTTCTTAGGCTACAACTTCCATAACCGTCATTTGTATAACAGCCGAGGAAGTTGGCCTTTAATCATTTCTGAGCCAGGCTGTTCATCTACATGAAGCCGGGACGCTTAACTTAAACAGAGCCGCAAAAGTTACACAAAGCGATAAACTCACCGAAACACAAAACAGAGGCTTTTCCAGCAGCTGTCAGCGCAGACAATTTGTACCTCAATCCCGAAACTGCCGAAAAGTATCCTCTAGCAGGAAAATGACCCGTTTAACTCTGCGTGTGCTCATTACCTTGCACAACATGGATTTGTTCCATTTGAAGTGATACAAACATTTACTAGTTTAAAAGGACTACAATCCTCTTAATCCAGGACTAAATCTGCATTGTGATTATTACCAATATCAGATTAAAAATAACTTTCCAGAAATATTTCTCTCTTTTCTTTTTTACCCCAGTGGTAGTTTTTGCCCCATAATATAATGCTTTCAGGCAGTTCTCGCTCGGTTATCTGATCCCCAATCTGCTAGACAAACACCCCGAATCCTTATGGTACGGCCTGTGGGAAATAATAGAATGGCTCAGTCTTAATCACCTAGCAAGACTCTTTGCCTAATGAGAGTCTATGGAGGGACGGACTTCATTAGCATTGCCATAAAGCATCAGCTCAGTGTGGTGCTTGAGACAGGAAAATCACCCAAAATATCACATGACCAACAACAATGGCGGCCTCCAGGTCTGTAAATAAAGGGAGTTTATTGGAACAAAATGAGATAAAAACAGGTTTCTGTCAATGCGCAAAGAGAAAGATAAAAAAAAAAATGAAACCTCTGTTTCCCCCACAGACTTCACAATTTAAAGAAATTCTTTTTTTTTTTTAGTTGATCAGAAACACACTTTTCTACGTCGCTTCCCTAAAACATACATCACATGATTTTACACAATAGCCGACGGCGTCCAGAAGGCAGAAACGTAATTCTCGTGTCTTTAAACCAAATACAAAACAGACACAAATGTAACGTCGCACAAAAACAAAGGGCGAAAACACAATAAATGTCCGATGAATCATATCCCACCCGGCGAGGCTCAGCGAATAACCAGAGAGAATAAAGGGCAACAGCTGCCCCTCATACAGCAAATAGCGGGGCAGAGTATAACGGATCCAAAATCAGGGCAAACGTCCCGAAAAATGGAAAGAATGCACCATTTCCACCCTTCGCTGCCAGGCACAAGCAGGGACTTATCGGGAAGCCGTAACTTCTTACCGTCCTTAATCTGAATCAATCGGGAAAAGGAATTCCAAACATGCATTAATTACGCGATAATCTTCCTACACTCTGACCGGAAACAAAACAATTAAAAGAGCTGGAGGGGAAGCCGGAATGGTGCAAAAAGAGGGGCGGGGAGCCCTGAATTGGGCTAAACTATTGGCCCTGATGTGCAGCTGCTTGAGGTTTTTGTGCAGCTTTTGCTCCATGCAGCATGGGATTTCATGAGTTAATGCGGGGATTATGAAAAACGGTGAAAAAAATTAGCAAAATGCCGTATTATGGACGAGGCCTTCCTGAAATTATTATAAGGCAGACCTATTATATATTATTTCCTCCCCAATACGATTAGGTTTATCAGAATATTAGGGGTTAATCCTATTTATTCAGATTAAAATAAATTATTAAGGGGTGCAGGCCCCCTCCGTCTGGGATGGTCATTTGCTAAACATCCCCTTTATCCTATACATTCAGCCACAATGCAGAGAGGGCCCAGCATGGATTATTAACTCTTTGCGTACCAAATGCGTGCGCCAACGCAGTTACAGAGTCCTACAAGGGATACACAAGGTGTCCAGACTGTCCCTACATTACGAATCCCAGCTAGGGTGATATATTTGGTGTATAACCGCTGCTTATTAAAAATGCTCATCGTATGTATATAGCAAGTGTAAAGATCAAAACATGAGGCTACGTCACATGATCTTATTCTCTGATATTTTTTAACCCTTTGAGTTCTAGAAAGGGGTATGCGGTGCGCTGCGTTGAGCACACCACTGGACCCCGAAACTGTTAAACTTCTGTAAGCCTATGTATAGGTAAGCCAGTTCCTTTTAACCTATACAGACACACACACTAACCTTATTGAAGTAACGTATGCATTTACCCCGGCCAGAAGACTCTGCACAGAATCCTTTAGGAGCCCCGAGGAGCGGCCGGTTCCAGGCGTCCATAAGCACTTTTCATTGCGGGGTTCTAAAAGCCGCACTCAGCGACACACAGAGCAGTCTGTCCCCAGCCCTCAACATTTCAAGGATAATCACATTCCGGCGGGGAGGGAACAGATGGTTGTTTCTATAGCAACCGGCCTGAAAAAAAAGCCCTGGCTCGTGCTCATTGGTCGCCGATTATCCGTGCTGTGCTTGCGCGTTGCAAGTTTCTTAATGAAGGGCCATACTGCCACTGGCCGTCTCTCAGCGAGGCCAGCAGGTGCTGGATATGCATCAGAGGGGATACTTTGCCTCCAGCATTCAAAAAGTTAAACCCGATACTTTGTTAAAAAAAAAAAGGAAATAAATTGGATACAGGGTAGATGGTTGGGGAGGGGGGGGTGAAGCGGAAAAGAAACTTTGAAGCTTTTATTTGTAAACTTAAAATTTAGGGAAGGAAAAATTAACGTAAAAGTGGAAAAATGATTGAACAAAAGTAAAAAAAAATAAATAAATTATATAAAATATATATTATTAAAAAATGGAAAATTATTGAAGGCTTTTGTGAATTCATTATATTTACAAGCTATAATTTATTTGAATTACATAAACGCCTATATATATATATAGGTCCCTTCCCTGAAGAGCTTACAGTCAAATTAGGTAATTTTAATAACAGTCTAACAGTATAGATGTGAAGACCTGAATATATTTCTGAAGTATTTTTGCCGTTATTCTGGACAAAGAGCCAATACTTTCACTTTTCATATGAGACATTGGCACAGACGAAACGGAAGACGTTTTCTGGTCTCATTTAACGTTTATTAGTAGCAAATGTCTTTTATTTTAATAATTAAAGTCCCGGCGACTTATAAGGGTGTCGTGTCCTATGGCATCAGGCATACAAAACGTCGCTGAGCATCTCATTAATGCATTGAATTAAGACTCCCTGGAGGTCTACGGCAAACAACAAACCTGCCCCATCCACCACCCTTTTCACATTTCAGTAGGGGGTGCTGTGGTCAGTTGCCGCATGGCCAGGGAAATAAACCTGGTTTAGGAGGCACATGAAATTTGTAAACCTTTATAACCATGATGTCTCGAGGCACGAAGATTTCACACCCTCCACAAAAAGGCTATGAGGGAATTTCTGCCATGGCCACTTGTGGCATACCTAGAATGAACGTCCTCTGTGACATCAAGAAGACATCTTTGGTCCTAACATTCTCTTGGAGAAGACTTGGCAGGTGGAGTGGACCCGACCCATCTCCTTTACCATCTAACCTACCTTTTATGAAATATCTGGGTACCGGAGGATGAAATTGGCTTCCTTGGAACAACCAACAAAACATGGCTTCTACTGACTGGAACTCCATCTCTTGGGAAGTTTTTGGTGGATCTCCAATGTTTGGCCGAGCTAAAACTAGGGGGCTCTTCACAACTTTAAGTATTTTGGCCCCAAATTAAAGTTGAGACCCCAGGAATATTTTAGGGAACTGTGGCTTAGGACCACAGACTCAAGATAGTCCCCTAACATGAACTTGCTGTCTGTAGTGGAAACTTCTACTGAGCTCCATGGGATCCAAGGTCAGATTTTGTACGTACCTAGGAAACTCTTGCTATCGAAGAGAATCTTAACGTATTATGACTTCTTTTAGAAAGGAGCGCCCAAATGTCCTTAGACTCTTGAAGACGGAAAAGGGTTAATCTATTAGGCAGTAAGATGTTTCTTAAATAATATACACACACAATGCACTTCCGTAAACAGCAAGACCCCGGACCCCTGTATTTCACTACCCGTTATTGAAAAGGAACCTCTCGTAGTTTTGACTGGAAATGGGGAACTTTCGGGTTCTTTTTTTTTTTTTTTTGACAGGTCACAGAAGCAGAATATTAATGAAAACGTCACCAAGAATACGGGCCGCTGCTTAGTTATTAAATAATGAGAAGATCTCCATTTTATTGTTCCAGAGCACACTTTGCAGATTGTAGAACAGAGTCATTCTTATCTGTTCCTTGCATCTAGAACTGCAGCTTATGATTGATACAATCTAGAATCCGCTAATCATCCACAATCACATAAAAAAAAAAAACAGTCCCCAGAAGAGACACTCAACGTATGACTTTATAACATAAACTTCTGTAAAAACATAGACCAAGCTAATGCCGGAGACAGCCTTACTACAGAGGGCCACGGGGGCCGATCAGGGACATGGCTACCAGGTTTACCCCAGTCATGTGAATGCAAGATGGGGCTGAAGACTAGAGGTGGAAAATACGAAGTTTTTTTCTATTTTGAATTACTTGTTCGGGCTTTAGGGATCCTGCTGGACGTTCCATGAAAAATATTACATTCAGGAGTTTTTTTTGCGAAATGTCCTGCGTTGAGGCAGAATCCACTCCTCCTTTATATGCCTTTGGGGTTAGCCCCGTACAAAACATCAGCGGCCCCACCTATTGACATCAGCGGAACGGCTCACCCGCATCCCGAAGAGCGAGGACTCTGGGTAGCCGGAGCCTGGATGTTCTCAGTTATGATAACGTTCCATTGTTCATGAAGTTATCCATTTTCTTTAGTTGTAGTTAAGATGAGGGTCCCCCTATATCACTTTGCTTAGGACCCCCAAAAAACCTAGAAGCTACGGAGTCTTAAAACCGACATCAGCTGAGTCTCGAGTCAATAAATACGTAATTTAAGTTGTATATGCCTAGCTGATGTTGCGTTTATTTGGATTTTAGCCATTAGTGGGGACTCTTTGATCCGTTACATTCCAACCCATGAGCCCTATCGGCCCGCTACACAGGACTAGGCTTTCACAGGCTTTGGGGGGACTCATGCCTGTAACCCCTTTACAGGAATTGGGGACCATTGGCTGCTTTCTGGATATAGTGACCCAGACTTTGGGGCCCTGTAGCCCTATTGTGAACTTTAAGGACTGGTGGCCTCATTGTGAGCATTGGGGGGGCGAGGGAGGGGACCCCAAGATTTCTGTTGGCTGCCTTGATTAGTGACTTCTAGAATGCAAGCAAACTTTTATAAAACTTTACGGGTGGATCACGTGGATAATCAACTGAAAGTTGGCAGTTTCTGGTCAACGGTAGAAGAAGTGGGTGGTGCTGCTACTAGGCTCCTCCTTCTCTGGTGTCGCCAAAAAAAAAAAAATGACATCATCACAGCATCATTGGTCCTTAATATCCCAAACTCCATGGCAACATCCTTTAGCATAGTTAGGAAGTCACCACTGGGGGCATTTCATGGGGGCCAAAATTTAGGACAATCACTATAGAAAAATCTAATTTGACAATAGATTTTTACACATTAGTATCTTGTAAGCAATTTGGGTACGGTCCATGGATCAAAGCGGGTCCAAAAGCACTCCATATAAATAAATAAAATACCACGGCATTATGTGTTATTTTTGATACCGGAAAAATAATAATTGACACCAATCTCATTTTGCCCATCAACAACTAAACCACAAAAAAAAACAACAACCCACATAGTAAAGCCAAAAAAACAGCAACCAGAGCATCAACAAAATATTTGATTTCCAAAAAAGTTATTAAAAAATATGTTAAAGAAAGTCCCCCCCCCATCTGGGGTACTTACAGCCTCCCATGAGCCTCCTCTGATGCGACCTCCCTACACACCATCGGACTATTTGACCGCAGAGCACTTTATGTGGGTCTCATTGGGTGAACGGCGTTTTAGCCTCGCTCTCTCGCACTCTCTCTCTCTCGCACTCTCTCTCTCTCTCGCACACTCTCTCTCTCTCGCAACTCTCTCTCTCTCGGCCACTCTCTCTCTCTACGCACTCTCTCTCTCTCTACTCTCTCGCACTCCTCTCTCTCTTCTCGCACTCTCTCCTATCACACTCTTCTCTCTCTCTCTCGCCAACTCTCTCTCTCGCCACTCTCACTACTCTCTCTCCACTCTTCTCTCTCTCTCTCTCGCCACTCCTCTCATCAACTCGCCCACTCTCTCTCTCACTCGCGACTCTCTCTCTCCACCACTCTCGCACTCTCATCTCATCTACTCGCACTCTCTCTCTCTCTACGACATCTCTCTCTCTCTCCACTCTCTCTCTCTCTCGCCGACTCTCTCTCTCTTCTTAATTCACCAGACACAATACCACGCACAAGACACCCCTAACACACGCGACACATCCACACGAACAATCAGCCTCTAAAAGAAACAAGACACCAAGAAAACCAGGTACATAGCCGCAACAGCACACACTCACACGGCGTTTTCAAAACACGGAGGAAATCTCAACGCCGCTTGTTTTTCAAGGATTGTTTAAAATTCCTTTACTTTTCTTATTTTCCTCGCGGTAGATCGATTGTGCATTGTTAATGAATGAATACAGGGGTTGTGGGTTTTTTTTGTCGCAGTTAAAGAGACGACCTAAGTACAATCATATAGGGGAAAATATTTAACCCCTTACAGGTTATAATAATTACCAAGAGGGTGGTATATAAGTGGAACGGGGCAGAAAGAATCTGACCCATTGTTTCTATTTTCATTTAACTTAAATCTCAATTCCACTCACAAAATCATGTCTTTTAATGTGGCTTGATTAACTATGACATCATAAGCGTAACAATGGCCTCTGAAATCGCCACCATCGTTTATCTTGTTTCCATTGTATATGTAGATTCATGAAAGAAGGAATTAAGTATTTTTTTTGTTGTTTAGTGAAGAGCACCGCGGTCATGCGCGCTTCCTCTTTTTAATATTGGTGAAACGCTCCACTTCTTTAATGAAAATGACCTATTGTTTGCAGAGCTTGAGGACAGAGCAGGTTCAGCTGAAGCACATGCTAGCGACAGCAGGATAAAGAAAAAAAGAAGTGATCACTAAGTCAGAGTAGTCCGAGTTTAACCCCTCAATGACCCCTTAGTCTTCTCAGCGGAGCAGATTGGTTGTGCCGAGAATGTCAAGGATACTAAGTAGCACATTTAAAAGTCAAATGCCATCAGGACTAGGGGGGGTTGAACTGGAACCTCACTTAATGAAAGGTTGGAAGATAAGTGGAACCGTCTCCCAGCAGAAGTGGTAGAGGGTAATACAGTGAGGGTATTAAACATGCATGGGATAGACATATGGCTTCCTAATCTAAGACGAGACCAACAACTGATTAAGGTTTGAGGCTTTACAGCAAGAGAAACGGGAGACTAAACGGGGGCCGGATGGGGCCGATCTTCCGGCAGGTTTTATGTTTCTCACATACTTGCTTCTTTCCAGTATAAAGAAGCTACTCTGTGTATACATCGTCCTTTAATGCTAGTTGTGGTTCAAGGTGGACTCTGTACTTTACCAGTGGCCATGATTAGTTGATCCAACTATTTTCCCCGACAACAAACGTGGATCGTCATTGTGCAGATCTGTATAGAATACTTGAAGGTTAAACATTCTATTCCCTTTTGGGGATCATTTCATTAACTCAGCAGTTTGACGCAGACACATGACAGATGAAGGAGGATCTCAAGTGTGTTGGAGGAGACCGGAAGACATAATTAGAACAATTTGAAATTAAGACTGAATGAATGATCGACCACTCGGGGTAGAAGGGAAACGCTCAAGGAACAAGCTAAGGGTCAAAGAGTCAAGAGAAACGGGGGTCAGGATGAGCGACACAGGCACCGTCTGTCTTCAGTGTGATTGATGTGTTACACGACCACTCAGCACCACAATCACTCTTTATCCATAACCTCCATGGTGCGTTTGGCCAGCCCGTAGTCCATGATATATTCACCTTCATGAACCACACAGAAGGCACAAGACTAGGAACGAACATGGCATGGACTAAATTTAACCGTCATGTTTACCAATGCATAAAAAGATACCTCTAGTGATAGATTCCGGCCTCTTCTTGTAACCCCCCCCCCCATCTGAAATAAACGTCCTTCCTGTACTTTGTTAAACCTCATTACACCCTGACTCTGGAAAACAATAGAATGGCTCAGTCGGACTCTCACTAATGAAAGTCTATGAAGGAACAGACTTCATTAGCATTGCCATAAAGCATCAGCCCAGTGTGGTTAAAATACATTATGTATTTAAAGGTCTCTCTCCCATCCCCTCTCCCCATAGAATTGCCACGCAAGGAAAAGCTCGACTTGGACAAAACAGACCTTGCCTACTTTACATCACGAATTACAGAAACAGTAGTTTATCTCAGCCGTTTCTCTCGAATACTTTTAACAAAAGATACTCAATCGATAAATTGTGCGTCACTCACGGCCCGTCCTCGTACCTGTTGCTGCAATTTCTCTCCGTCTTCCTCTTTGAGGTCTGCATTTCAATCGTCATTAATGACTCATATCCCCCATTGACCCAGCAGTTTGCGATAAAAGGAGAATGCTGGGTAACTTAGTTACAAAAATTATTACAAAAAAAGTACTGAATGGACTGAACGGAGCAACGGCCAAACTGGGGGCTTTCAGCTAAAACCATGGAGGGGTTAAATAAAGAAGCAAAAGGATAAAAACTGTTTAAGAGCGTACATTATTCTTCTCTTTTATTTATATAGTTCCAACAATTCCCGCAGTGCTTCTTACAGTCCCTACTAGAACCGATAGACTAAGACGGCCGATACATTAGATAAAGAGGTCTTACCTCGCAAGCTTACAATCTAGATGGAAAGGGGTATAAAGAAACATTAAGAAGATAATAAAAGGTATAAGGAAAATGAATAATGATGGAAAGAAAAGACTCTTTAGGGCACTTTTTGCCACAATAACATGACCACGAAAAGGATTTGGCCTCCTCCTCCGATATGGTGCTCTTCGTGTTGCTGGAAGCTACTGGCCTAGGAGGAGAGGACAATGGGATGCGTTCGTGAAAGAAGGTCAGGCGACCGGGTGAGACCACCGCTCCCCATCGAATAGCAACATAAATCTTTTCTAGAAAACCATTCCGCTTGACCTGTTACTAAGAAAAGAAAGTCAAGGGGCACTAATTTCCACAATATCAGACTTATGATTAAAGAAAAGGAAGGGGGGGGCTCTATTTGTATCAATTATGTATCAGCAGGAGTCTTTTTTGTGCCTATAAATTTCTGAAAGATTTGATACATTCTAGAGAAACAAACAATATAAAAAAGGAATGTCTTTCCTAAATTATCTGTAATTTCCACCACGCGTCTCCCCCAATCTACAGACAAGGCCACCTGCCACGAACGCTATCAAATAAGGAAGACCTTCTACGCTTGGATAGATCCCCCCAGAAGCTATATTCTTTACAACATCGCCCCCTTCTGGAACAAAGCCGAACAACAACAACAAACAAGAAACCACAATCCAAAGCATTCCGCTGAAAATATGGACTGATTAATATTTGTTTTTTTTCGGGTCTGTATTTATGGGGGTTCCTCTCCAGACCTGACCCAAGAAGGTGCTCCTAGCCACAGGGCTTAGTGGGCATTTGTGCTGAAAAAGGGGCATTGATGGAGTGAGAACCCACTGTGATGTCATGACGCAACATAGATGGAGCCCACATGACATCATGGGTTGTCCATTGTGGAACATTTTAAGGTGATAAACATGAATACAAGGCCAGGTGTCTTTAGAGAAAGAAATCTAGCCTTGATTTGGTTTTAAAGATTGTATATTGTACAGAACACGTTTTTAAAACCAAAGTTGCAGGAAAGCTTTTAATCCCGGCTGTATTATTTTGTGTCTATATTACGAAGTCAATCTCCGAACGCCCCAAAACCGGGGAATTAGAGAGATTTTACCCCTTCTCCTAAAAACATAAAGGTCTTGACAAAACATATAAACCAAGCGCCCTAAACTACACAGAAAGTAAATTTAATAAATAGCATTTTCCCTTTTCCATGGAATGTTGATCTAGAATGAATAGCTCTTTTTATTTCCACATTAGGCTTAATAAGAATAATGAATATAGTGATTTAAAGGAGCAACAGCGATAGGAGATAAAGATCTCTCAGAGAAAAAGGAAGCGTGAATCATAGAGCTGCTTTTATTTTGTTATCAACTGATTTCCAGATCTGGTAAATCGTCACTTCACAGCCAACCGAGCATTCAATGGGAGAGAGAGAATAAATGCCAGAAGTTATTATATTCAAAAAGAGATTTTGGGAAGTTGGGGATCTATATAAGGAGAAGCTGCTATATAGAAGCTCCCATTTTTTTATTGTTATTAATATTCCTTTTTAACCCAGCTGCAATTTTTGCCCCATGACAATGTTTTCAGGCAGCTGCATATCAGCTCTCGCTCTGTTATCTGACCCCCAATCTACTAGACGACCCCCCACCCGACTCCTTGTCATACTGCCTGTGGGGAACAATAGAATGGCTCAGTCTTAATCATCCAGCCGGAGACTAATGAAAGTCTATGGAGGAACGGACTTCATTAGCATTGCCATAAAGCATCAGTTCAGTGTGGTGATTGAGCCGGGAAAGCCCCCAAAATAACACATGACTGACAGCAACGGTCTGCAGATAAAGGGAGTTTATTGGAACAAAATGAGAAAATCAGATTTTTGTCAACATCCACCCATGTTACTGTATGCAGCGTTGGGGGGGGGGTTACTGTATACAGGGATTTGGGGCTCAAAGAGGGACTGGCCAACTTAACATTTCAGATGTTGCCGTCTACAGACGTGTGAACGACGAACAGCCTCTGACAATAAATTAACTCATTTATAATAGATTGGCACCAAAAGCGTTCCGGACAGACTGGTCTGACAATGATTCACTAAAGCGGGCTGGGCAACAATCCGTGTTTTATTAGAAGCAGCCGCCGGCGGGTGAAAAATCCTCAAAGGGGATCCGTCGGTTTTACAAAGCCTACGTTTTACGGCTTCATACCCTAAACAAACCTATGGAATGATACATAAGGGTTAAACAACAGCGTATATTTACTGGAACCCCTTTATTCCTCCCCATTAAGTTCTCTCTTGTTGTAAAGTGGCTGATTGTTGTTGATTGGTCCACGCAGTTTTAGCGAGGGAGGGGAGAGAGAGCCCCGCGCCAAGCGGCGTGTAAATAGAAGTCGTACCAGTCGCAGCAAACCCAGGCGGCACACGCTCACCGGGTGTTCCTGTCGCAGAGTTCATTGTGTACATAAAAGGTGTCTCAAAGAGACAGCCGCACCCGCGGCCACCAGATTGCCGAGCGGTCACTTATTAACCTCACACGCGAACGCGAGAGCAGAGCGGTCCTGCGTCCGTCCCAAAGCCCCCCCCCACCGTGGGCGCACCGACAATGAATACATTAGGTCCCTTCAGAGCCTGGGGCCACCAAGCTTTACTGGGGCTTCATGGTTCACAAGTATTATAGGGCAATAACAAAAAAAAAAAGAATAAAATAATAAAAATAAAAAAAATCCCCTTCCAGGAAAAAAAGGAGAGTCATCACGATCTTTCGACACATAAAGGCGAGACTCCAGTACTTGAAACATCCTTTGTCTTACTTTAAAGTCTTTATTAGTTCCTGCAATCTTTAAATAAAAGAGTTAACCCGAGAGTTAACCCTTGTATCGCCCTGGCAGAATCTTCATAACACAGACCACGTGGGCTCGCATTCCACTCCTGTTCTAACTTGTAATGAATACGGAAGGACCCTGCCCGCTAAGCGGTGTTACGCTATCAATTCAGGTTTATTTATTCTATACAATACCTATAGAAATATGATGCATACTATTACAAAAATATTAAATAAATAAATGTTGTTGTTTTTTTAAAAAATATATAAAAAAAGTATTCCCGAAATCCTACAATTGAACCCAAGATTTTTTTGGTTTGTTCTCCCATAGAATAAAATCTGACTTCTTTGTCTCTTTTGAATCATCCTGCTTCCTGCATCAGACGTTTCCCCCGTTCCCCCAACGATTCAATGTAACCTTTGCCGCTGCCGATATGCTCTACCTACTCGGTGCTCCAAGCTGAAGGTCATGGTTGCGTAAGATGGACTTATCAGCAGAGGCATATTAACCAAAGATCAATATCCACGGAGGGGGTGACAGGGGCCACGAGCCTTCCGGAGAATGGCCCGTGAAGATCACGTCATGGAAGAATTCCAGCGCAAGCAGCAAAAGTATCAAGAATGTAAAATTTAGCGAAGGTCACGGAACCCGGTCATCTACACGTTAGAGAATAAAGTCAACGATAAAAAGGAACGAAACCCGTTGGGTAAAGTCATCAAATTCGGGGTCAACGGATCTACCGGTCATAAAATACTCTTACAGGACTCCAAAGAAGAGGATTAAGGCTACATCAGGATATTTTAGAGTTTTTTAACCCAGGGAGAAATCCGATCACCTTTTGGAGTCAAGAAGGATTTTTTTCCCCATTTATGGCAGAATTGGAAGGAGCTTTATTAGGGTTTTTTGCCTTCTTTTGGATCAAGAGTAGGAAGGTTGGGTAGAGAGGCTGAACTTGATGGACTTCGTTACATGGTACATAAGGTTGAAAAAAGACCTTCGTAACAGATTATCAAACAAGCAGACCGGTTAATATATTCACAAAGCAAAGCAAGGAAAACATTTATTCAAATATTACAATATTATTTCCTGCCTGCAGTCAACCCAAACGCACCAATTATTATTAATTATTCTTTTTTTAAATCCAGCTGATTTTAAAAATAATAAATAAAACTTTTTCCAACATTTACAAGATTTTTTTAAAAAATAAATACATTTAGGCTCTGTGGGTGGAAGCTCAATGCCGTCGTTGGCATTCTCCGCACGCGGATTACTGGGCTGGTGGGCGCCATGAAATATGAAATAGTGGCTCAGATGTCCAAATTTGAAGGGTAGATCAAGTTGTTTTGTTTAACTCATGGAATGCCACAACTGTAATATAATATATATATATGTGTATGTATAGTGGAAAATTACCATTATATAGGAGTTCCAAGAAACATTTACTTAGCGCAGTCTTACATGTCAGTGGTAAGCATGTCCTTCCTTGGCCCCCCTTACAGCCCTTAGTCTGTTGGGATCGGACCTTAAGAAGGCTTGTCTCAGATTCCATGTCTTTCAATACATCTCGGGGGCGTCCAATCAAAGTTGCTCACTTTCGCCTGACACTTCTTGGAATTGCTCTTATACAGAAATCTAGACTTTCAGCGCATCCATTGTACAGCGCTGTGGAATATGATGGCGCTATGTAAATCAATACGTTATAATGATACAATGGAATTTGCTGCATTATTTATCATCGAGGCTATAGACCCCTAGCAAATGGTTATTTACTACCCGATAGATAGATATATATATACATACATACACACACAGGTATATATATACTACGTTGACACAACGACTCGGGTTTCTGATCACTTGGTTACCTGGACAAGCTTAACGTATAGAAACGGCTGTTGTTGCGTAGCACATAGAACGCAACCGCTATCAACATACATGCCCTCTGCTATTAACCATTTGTCAGAAAGCTCAAAACATATCGCCGCTGAGCTCTCTGGCACTCAAGGGGTTACTACAATAAAAGCGAGTTTCAGGAGAGAATACAGCACAGGTATATATATATATAAATACATTTTTTATGATTTGCAATTAGAAATGATCAGTTACTATGCAATTGCTGTTATTAAAGTCAATAGCTTTACTACCTAGAAAGGGTTAAGGATTTTGCACAGGTACCACCTCTGCTGGGTGTACTCACCAGGCTCATGGTCATTCTTGTGCACAGTTAGAAGCAGAGGGCCGGTCCCTAGGCTTGGGTTGGATTTCCTCCTGATTGCCGCTCTCCTAAAGCCTTCTGTATTCATGGTGTTTTAAGTCCTGTGGGACCCCCCACCCTAAATTCCAGGGACCCCCAGACTCCTCTTCCACACTCAGGCCTTCTCACAGCAGAGAAGGAGGCTCCACACTCCAGTAAGCATGCCCTGTGGGAGTGCAGATCCGATCAGCAGCTGCTTGGGAGGGGGAGATTAGAATGCATATCAGCTCCACTCCACTCCACACCCTCCCTCACCTGGAGACGACTCACCTGAGGATCGCAAGAAGGAGGAGAGAAGAACTGCCTCCAGGGCGCACTCCGGCCCCTGTGCCCCAAACACACAGGGTGACTGATCACAGCCCGTCCCTGGCGCTGAGCACAGTTTGATTTGCAAATAAAAGGCCATGTGATCTTCCATAGCCATTAAAATGTAAATTCAGGGAGGTTTTGTTCTCCTCCGTAAACTGCGACAGCCTTTTAAAGGGGACTTTAATATGGATTTTTAACTTGGAACTTGGAGATATTTCACCTTTAAAACCAGAGAAGTTGGTAAGTGGAACAGCCTCCCAGCAGAAGTGGTAGAGGGTAATACAGTGAGGGTATTAAACATGCATGGGACAGACATACGGCTCCTGCATCTAAGACGAGACAAACGACTGATTAAGGTTTGAGTCTTTACAGCAGGAGAAACGGGAGACTAGACGGGGGGCCGAATGGGGCCGATCTGCAGGCAGGTTCTGTGTGTCTATGTTAAATCGCCTTATGATATTATGGATACATTGTATAGGCGTTTGTTTGAGATTTAATATTTACTGTCTGTCGTTTTATATCTTTTTAAATGTTTAGGAGGAGAAACTTATCTGTAAAGGCTGCCTGAACCAATGTACTGCGATCAGGAACATAGCAGACAGGGATACCTTAATGGGGAGGAATAATCATGCAGATCCTGAGAATAGGGAGTTGAGATGGATTTCTAACATATATATATATATTGATTATTTTCATGTCACAGAATAACCAAACGCGTCGAAGGATTCAGCAAAATCTTCTCCTTACATGTGGGGCTTTTCCACTCCTCCCGGTTCGGCCATGTTTTTCAAGGCACGTCTAATTTAAGCAGGTACAGTGCTGCCCCCTGCAGTGCGTGGGATGTATAAACACGTAGAAGGGAGCCATTTATTCCGTTATACATTTCACATAGTACAGGGCAAACCCATAAATATTGCATGGGTACAAATGACATCATTGTACAAATGCTGATAGAATGCAAGATAAGAGGGGTGTCTGTCCTTTATAACAGGAATGTATGACACAGCGCCGAGTAATGTATGACCCGTTCCTGAAATAAGGACCCACATGACGCCCATCCCTGGTCTCCAAACATGAAGCCGTCACCTTAATCTTAAAACGCAGCGCGGGGCTTTAATGAAGCGAGGAAGAATGCAGCCGGGCCGCTTACGCGGAATGCGACTCCGACGGGTTAATATTTACAGCTTTTCTCGTTGAATTGAATTCCTCTATGAACATTTTTGCCCCGTTTCAGGTTTTCCAGTCCTCTGCGTTTCTAGTAACGAGTATTCTAACAATGTATCCATCCCTCTGAGATCGTGAGCCTACGAGCCACCCCTTTCCCTAACGTCTCGAATCGTCTTAATCCGCCAGCCCTGGTTTCCTCAGACCCTTTAAATGTATGGCCTGTGAGACGCTGCAGAAAAGATGATTATATTTAATTCTGATACATTGTTAATCTCGGAAATGTTTAGTAGATTATCAGACCGCAAGACCATCAAAAAACTTTGCTCGAGTTCTGTGGCAGTTGGCCTCATTGGTCTCCAAGATGTCAAAATGTCTCTCACATAGTCCGTCGTTCCATCGATTGTCCAGAAATCCAATGGCTTTCTGGTTATTATGGAACGGGACATCTCTTATATAAATGGATGTAAGTTGTCCAAAGTCTGGCAAGACAAATGGAACCATTTAGGTCATAGCAGTGACATCACCCGCTAGAAACGTCTCCCATCATCGCTGTCCTTCTGAGCATTATTTGGGAGAAGGTACCCCGTTGTACTGCGCTACGGAATTTGATGGCGCTATATAAAACAATAAATAATCATAAATAATTCACTTCCCGTAGTTGAAACGACACCCGGCCCCTCGGAGTCGGTTCTCTAGGAGACCATGTTCCTGAGATCGGCTTTTGGCTCTAGTTCTAGATGAATAGCTCACATTGCGCACGCTCGGTTACATTTTAGTAAATATTATTTCACCTATTATTAAATTTGTTGCTGAAAATATTAGACTTTTAGATACAATTTTAGAGCTCATTTTCACAAAAAATAAATAAATAAAAAAATGCAATTATATAATAAACTCCGGTATTTTACTACTTTCTGCTTTTACCTTTGGTAAGTTGAGTCTTTTTGTATAATGTGGAAAAGTATTAAAAAAAAATTGAAACTCATCTGGGTTTTACACAGTAAGAAAAATGTATGAATAAGTTGTTTTGTCAACTTTATTCAACTTATTGGCGAGCCAGAATCAGAATGGTCGCTTTAAATTAAATTAAAATTTGGTGTCTTTTGACCTGGAAGTAACAAACTGTTTCCTCGAGATGATTACAAG
Organism: Spea multiplicata; assembly: GCA_009364415.1. Taxonomy (NCBI): domain Eukaryota; kingdom Metazoa; phylum Chordata; class Amphibia; order Anura; family Pelobatidae; genus Spea; species Spea multiplicata. Next base: position 17,669 of record VKOC01003568.1, read on the forward strand.
GCAGTCGTCTGCCTGCTAAAAAAAAAAGGCTAAAATATTAAAATTTAAATCGTTGCTACTTGGAGTATCTGTGGTAGCGACAAGGCAGCAAACTGATTTCAAATAACATTCTGTTAAGAGTGAAAGTTGCGAATTGCCCTCTGCAATAAAAAAAACAAAACTTTACTACTTTATGAGCCAAAGTCTGGAATAACAAAGATTATCTGTCACCAAGTTTAACCCTTTATTCATTCTTACTATATGTTTTCTTCTCTTGAAAGGTGAATTCCTTTTCAGACAACACTGACACCTAGTGGTCAGAACTACTGCTTGCACCTTTAACTATATTACTCTGGGTCTATACAACATACCTTTCAGGTGTCCCAGTTAAGTTTGCCCAGTCCCTCTATGTGCCTCATTTTTTCTCCCCCTGATGCCCCTCTTTTCTAGGAGGTCAGAATGTTTGCCGGGTATGAGGGGATCGCAGGGTTTTACAGCCCTTAAAGCCCCGATAATGTGTATAGAAACAGCAGGGGTAAATAAACCCCATTATTCTTCTTCTAAATGCCCCACTCAGTTACACAAATACCCAGCAATAGGGCACAAAGCCCCGCCCCAGACACACCTCTAACGACACCCACTTAAACAAAAGTGCCCCTCTTTGGTCATTTGGAATGGGGGATACAATATTAGTAATATCTGTTAATTTATGCACCTTTAAGAGATAGGCCATGTTGATAAATCTAGGACTATGATGGTGGTATTCCATTTTAGAGAAACTCAACATTTGTTACCAACAGACATTAAATTCGTAATTTTTAATATATATATTTTTTTTTAAAAGGCCATATGGTTACGAAAATAAAACATTGAATTTTTCTATTTTGATTTTAAAAGAAAAATGCATTTATTTATTTTTGTTTTTACTTTGAATCATCTCCGTCATTAGGCATGCAATCACCTACAGGATAATTTGTATCCAAATTATGAATTTAAATTATATATTGCAAATATATAAATTAATAATCAAACGAAAAAGAAATGACAAATAATATAAACAAAATTATGTTTAAATATTAGTTAAAAACACATGAATCATTTGAGATAACCATATTTATATAATTTAATAGCATTAAACTAAATTGAGAGGTATTTGGGAAATAAAAAAATTTAAGTAAAACATCATCAAATTTTCTTGTTGGCTGGAATAAGAGAAATAATGGGGATGACAAGAGGGATTTTTTTGTGTCCTATGAAATGCTTTACAATATGGCATAATATTAATTACGTATACGTTTTTCAATTTATTTGCTTTATACCACAAATTTCTTTATTAAATAATATATTGCATAAATATTAAAAATAAAAAAAAACTTAAAAACAGGGATTCAATGTTCAGAAGCATCACTTGTCCAGAAAAAAAAATAATAATTTTACAAACACTGAAGGCAATTTTCAATATTATTGTTTTGTACAATAAAAGGTTTGCCATAATAAGAAGCAAAAATACATAACATCAACTCCAAAAAAACGTAATAAATCTTTAAATAGCCTGATAACTTTGGAAAATAAACTTTTTAAAACACCACTGTAATCCATTAAAACAGAAGAAAACTCCTGATGTCATGTTACCTACTTTTTGGTGAAAACCAAAAAAATCCACCTTATTTATCATTTCTATATTAACTTTCTTTATTATTACACACAAGTTCATTTTCATTTAAAAAAACAAACAAAAAACAATTAAAATATAGACATAAATAATGGTTTAATGCAATACATTGGTTATTAAATAATTTCAATTCTTTCAGTGTTAGTCCTTAAGTGCAATGTGGGGCGAAATTATGCTTGTTTTTCAATTTATTTCTAATGAAAAATTATAAGCTTGCAATGCAAAATGTTCTAAATTTAGAAATTTTTCAGGGTTTTATGAGACTTTAAAGCCCCCCTGGCTAGAGTGTTTCTATTCAAATATTTCCTACTAAAAATAAAGCTAAGCTTGTAATTTAACATGTTTTTTTAGAATTCGTACTGGAGCTCTAATAAAATATTTTAATAAAAAATACGAATTATAATTTAAATTTAATTTTTTTGTTTTCTTTTATTTTATTAGAAAATACTGATTAATGTGTTTTTTATTTCCAATCCTTAATTGAAGTAACTTTTCCGCTACCAACCGCAAACTTCACTTCAATCAAAACTGCAACATTTACCAAAATTTTGTAACATGATGACACTTTTTTGGGGGGGAAAAACACTAATTTTCTCAATAATTGTTTTTCTTTTTGTATTAATTGTTTTTTTTTCCTGATTTCGGCGCACAAACCATACTTCTCAACTGTATCACCGCCTTACTTTCTACAATTATCATCAAAGTAAAAGCACACAATTATTTTAGCAATATCAGTGCCCTGCTGATGAATAACTAGCATTTGGATTTATGGTATTTGTCTACACTTTAAGTATGACCCTATTTTGCTCAAAATTTCACAAGCTTTGGGCTAAATAGTACTTTTATAATTTTTGTCAAACTTTATAGGACAGTTAAAGGTCCACTTTCAAGGTCCTATTTTTTATTGTTTGATAATTAATTGGGAAAATATATTAACTTTTAAAGACAAAAGGCAAAATTGTCAGCGTCACAATAAGGGACTTGGATGAAAGACAGTCCCGTATTAGCCATATGGATCCTAAATGTCGCTCCAGCAGCTGATCGGGGGCCACAGTGTGCGGCCAATAGCTGGATGTGCCCAGTCCATGCACTGCATAAAATCGTATTGTGCTGTCATATCCAGCCGCGCTGATGTCATCCGGTAGCCACTGGCCTTAAAGCGCCAGTGCCACCACATTATACCTACTATACTATATCCATTTTACAGATGTGGGCTCTAATTTATAATGCAATAGAATGTTAAAGAATATGAAACCGTTTTGATTAGAGGAACAGCTGAAATCAGACATTTTCCACTTTTATAGGCCCATAAAGGTTTCAACTATGGATCTTCTTCTTTAATGAAATTAATTTAAAAAAGGGCAATTAAAGAGGGGAGGGTCGGTAAGTCTAAAAATTACAGAACGGTAAGTGCGTAATCATGGGGAGTCCCAAAGCAAAACAACGATCCTTTTGACTTAGCCACATGTCCTTTGGGAGATACCGTCTCTCTGAGTCTATGTTCTACAAGACTTGGTAAATCCTCATACACCTACCAAACACCATTACGTATAGCAAGGTGATGTATAGGTAAAATGGCTTCCTCTTCTAGCTACAGGACGTTCCGGTAATGGAACTCAAGTCAGCCGGGCAGATTCAAGCTCTGTGGTGGGAACCGGACAGGCGATGGCGCCAACGCCTTACACCAGAGCCTTTTCTTGTAGCTACCTTGGACTTTGTGATGGACATTTGACCCAACGAACCCCACATCCACAAGCCTCGTTATGTCCATGGATGGACACTTTGGCCCATTTGGTCCAAAGATGGCCCAACTCTGGAACCAGGCCTTCCTCACACCCCGAGCATCAATACATAATGCACGGAAAATAATGCGTTGTTTTAATTCAGCGGCTACAATGTGTTTCTGGAGCGTGAGGGCGTTCTAAAACCATTTTTAGCACAAAGGCACCGGTTAGCCCCGTTGGACCACGAAGAGAAATGGCTAAGGCAAATTTATTGTTCTTGCATGAGGTAACATAATCCCTGAATATGAAAATATTGCAGACATATCATTTTTTACCCAAAACTGTGCTTCTATTTCAAGTGGGAACAAGAACAATAGGAACGTAATCTGATGCGCGGATCTACCGCTCGGCCAACTCCTACCAGACTATTACGTGCTGTATGTCGAGACATACGGAAAATCATCAAAACATCAATATTTGACTAAACTTTCGTGGTTAAAATCTTTAGACTGTCCGTGGCTTATATTTTCATGAAGCAAAGTGATAGAGGCACCAAAACTCTCTTAAATTGAAACGACATCTAAAGTGCAGAGTATTTACATATGAAAGAGTGCGAGACGACATTAAGGGATATATGACAACATTTCTATATGTTAAAAGAACAAAATACATTTCACAACACATGTGATGCATTTACCTCCAAAACAGGAAACAAGCATAACTCACAGCAGGAAGTGAAGGGCGCAGAGGGAAATGACTTCCCCCAGCAGAAAATAAAAATGGAATCTAAAATCATTTCCATTCTCTCAAAGTATACACTGATATTTGTGAATATTAATAAATGTCAATTG
>VKOC01003569.1:0-14072 GCA_009364415.1 Spea multiplicata
CTTCCGTGGATTCTGCAAAGCCGTTGATCGCGGCGAAAACGCCGCGATCGCGGCAGTGCAGCTATTTAACGGCAGCCCGTACATGTACGGGCATTGTCATTAACTCGTTGCTCGGCAACCCCGTACATGTACGGGGATTGTCGTTAAGGGGTTAATAGTGACTGGTTAGGTGCTGTCCATGTTTACCTGTGTCTCCTTTATAACTGAGGTCCATTCTCATCACTTTCCTCTGTAAAAACGGAATAGAATGATTTCTTTAGCCAGTCAGATAGATCTTCATTTATCTAACTCCTCTACTGATATAACTGCATGTGACCATACCTTGATTACTTTTCTCCTTTCACCATGTCATCACTGGCATCAAAAATACTGCACTGGGAACAGTGCAAAAACAAAAAAAAGGAAAATAAAACATTGGATATTGCCCAGTGTATCACAGAGCTTTGGTGGTGATGTTAGTCCCTCATCTTAGTATGTATTAGACTTTTGCACAAGGCCCAAAATAATTTTGGACATTTTTTATTTAGTTTCAAATGGCTTGAAAATAAAACTAAGGTATCCTCATTCAACTGCCATAAAATATATACATTTAAACATGCTACAATTGGGTTTCCTGTTGGTTGTTTAACCTCTGTGGTTAAGTTAGAATGTGTATCAGATTTAAGTGCAGCTGCTTGATGCAACATTTGGTGGTGGTGGATATATGTAGCTTGAACCCCAGTGATATCAATTTAATGTAAGAAGGTTTTACTACATGCATAACTCCCAACATTTCAAAATGTAAAAGATTTTTTTACAATGTCGCGCTTTCATCGCCACTTAAAACACGCTTTATTTTTGTCAGCATTGTCATGCATATTAAAAACAACCAACATACTGAATGGAATTCCCATGAGGCTCAGCCACACATACTACTTCCATGATGCTGGCCGAGCGTCATGGGAAGTGCAGCAACAGTAAAGCTGCAGATGCTAGCTGTGAACTAAAATTCCTATGATTCTCAGCCAGCCAGGTGTGCACCATAAGAGTAGTCCACAGCAGCAGAGATTTTTTTACCCCCCTATATGACAGTCTACCTCCCTTATATGCCTTTTAACTCCCTATATGCCCTATACCCCCTAAATGCCACTCTGTCTCCAGAAATGCCTTATACCCCTATATGCCACTCTGGCATACATCACTGCTGACATAACCCGGAAGTTCATCGGAGGACAGGATATCCCCTGCAGGGGATATCTTGTCCTCTGATGAGGCACAGACGCTGCGATCTCTATGCACCTCTGTGAGGACCTGCATAGAGATCACAGTGTGATTGGTGCAGGGGGATCACGGGGAGGGGAGTGAGAAACCATGTCGCTCACCCTCCTCCTGTGCTGAAACACAAAATGGAGGAAAAAAACGGTTAGTCATTTAAAAAAGCATTAAAATAAAAAATAATAAAAATAATAACATGAGCTAAGTGATGTCGTTGTGACATCACTGGTATTAATAACATGTTCAAGAGGTCCCTAAGAGGACCTCTAACCATTTAAAAAAAATTATATATATATACAAAAAGAAATAAAATAAAAAAATTTAAAAACCTTACATCCTATTGCCCTAGCATAACATCTAGACAGTATAACCCTCCTGCCCCCGTTCACAACCCCCAAACCTGTTAAGCCATAAGCATAAAACATCTACAAAAAATGTACACCTTATAGTATGTTCCCTGGTGCTGGGAAAGTATGGAAAATCTATATAAATTAGGTATTTCTGAAATCAGGACACTTGAATTGATAAACTTGGAGGGGATTTTCCATCACTTTACCTAATTTTGTGAGGATTCAGTGGGAAAAATGTAAAAAAAATAGGTATTTTTTTTTTCTAATTTTCACAAATTTTTACTACATTTCTCATTCTAAATTTTCAGCTAATCATCCAATTATGGTATCAAAAGAAAGCTCTACATGGTTTACATGGGTACACTATTCATAGAAAAGGAGAATAATCGCTGAACCGACATTGCGCAAAAATGGCAAAATTGCTCTGGAACTTGAGGTACCAAAAAGCCCTGGGATTGAAGGGGTTAAGCATTTTTTTATTGTTATTATTGACAAACCCCTAACTGCATTGTCCATAGTTCTTTTGCTTCTGTTTTAGCCTCCTACCAGCAGGCGGCGATCGTGATGTTCTCAGCCACAGTAGCTGTAACTGCATCATGTGAACAACTCAGTGGTTCAGTAATACCGAGGTAGCACTGAAAGCAGTTTAGAGACATAACACCAGGGGGCACAGAGTAAAGCAGGGTCATTTATCTGTTTTCGGTTAAGGCAGAAAAGCATCCAAGTATAAGTCAATGGGAAATGTTTATCATTTAAATGTGAGTTAATATTGTATGGAACAGAGTTTATTAAGACAGACCCCTGCGGATCAATTGCTGTGGCAGGACTTTTATAATGTGTATTGTAAACTGCAGTAACTGTAGGATGGTGACAGATTAACAAAATAAAGGCAGTTGGTGATTTTCCGTTGTCACCAACTTGTTGTCCGCGTGGTTAAACAGGTTCTTCAATATGAAGCAGTATGAAGTAATAGAGGTCTTATGTCCAAGCAACTCCGGTATCCAGAATCAGTTCCAAATATGTTTTATTTGTGAGAAAGTCAAGCAAAATATTATTATTGGCTGTGTACAATAAATGTTCTGGGCAAACTCCAACAGAGTGACACAGCATGAATATTGTATTGTGCCTGATAGACTTGTTTAATTCTAGATATGTTTGCACCAGTTGTTTATTGTAAGGTTTATTTATATAACTATGATGTTATATATAGTTAGTGGTTTAGTAATACTGAGGTAGCACTGAAGGCAGTTAAGAAGCATAGCACAAAAACGCCCAGAGTAAAGCAGTCATTTATCTGTTTTCCGATGAGAATCACAACATAAATGTGTTGCACCAGAATAAGCTCTCTGTCTCTTTATTCCAAAAATGCAACACAATAATTAATTGTAGCTTTTTTTCCTTCTGCTGTATGCAACCTCTCTCTGTTTCCTGTGCATTTTGCATTTGCTAATATCTAATAAGCACCTCCTGTTAGATTTATTAGACTCCTGAATGCTAAACACATCCACCCACTTTCAACCTTAACCAAAATTTCTGGGAACATCTAAAAAAATGCTTGCTTATTTAAGCTGGTCTGACTCCAGCAAAAGTAACATCTTCTAATTTAACTGGCAACCATACCAGAAAATATGCGAGAGGGACATATGACAAATTAGCAAATATTAATGAACGATCAGAGATTTTGCCATTCCTTTGTTTTGTTGGGGCCCATCCTCGTTATTGGAAAATCGTACAAGTGCACAAAATATGCAATATTTGTTAAGGATAAAGTTTTTATGAATCTGAATGCACAAGTCTAGTATGTATGTGCTAAAAAATGATTATGATTTCCTTCAGCAAAATTGCTCGTAAATAGCAATTGTTATAGCAACTTGTTTCTGGAGCCTACTTTGGATTTTTTTTTAAAAAAAACCAAATCATTCTGCAGACTGACTCTTTTATCCAATAGAGGGTATATATCTAATGTATGTAGGAAGAGTGAGGATAACAAAAACATTAGGCTACATTAGATCTACCAACCACTTGATGCTTTTTAGAAATATACATTAGTTAAGGTTAAGATATTTATCTCTTTAACTGCGCAAATTAGCATCACTCCAGCTAGGAGGTTAGTTGGTGCAGAATTTCTCTTATTCCTCTTGAAACACCTAAACATTGCTCTTTATAGTATTTTAATATTTTAACATATCCATTAGGTGGTGCTGTGCACTGACTAGTAATGCATTGGATCTAGAAGACATTATACAATTCTTTTTTACAACAATATATTAAAACTGGCAAATATAAAAACAAATATTATGACTAATACAGTGTAAGATATAACATTTCATTGAAAAATGGAATTCTGGCTGGCTTGTGAGAGACGCTATTTTGCATTTGATAGATGCCTTTCTCTCTCTCTCAACACTGTATGGGAAGATCAATATTATACGTAGCCAGGCCCGGACTAGCCATCGGGGCTAATGGCCTATGTGGCCGTCCTTAACGTACAGAAAAAGGGGCATCAGCCCCTTAAGCCTGCAGCAACTGCGACCTGGCAGACGCGTGTGAGCATCTCTTCTACCGCCAGGGCGACGCAGGAATCCAACGCAGTCACGTTACTTACGTCACATATGTCCAGAGCCGGCCCTACCATGGAGCAGAGTGGGGCAATTGCTCCAGGCAGCACTTTTGAAGGGGCGGCACGGCTCGGCGCCCCTCTCTCTCCTCTGAGAGCCCTCTACCTTAGTCTCGGTGCCGGCTTGTAATGCTGAGCGGCGGAAGATGACGTCATTTCCGAGCAGAGAGACTCGCCGCAGGACTGCTGAAAGGTAAGTAGAAAGGGGGGGATAGGTTAGATAATACGGGGGGAATGGGTAGATAATAGGGAGGGAAAGTAAGGGTAGATAATAGGGAGGGAGACTAAGGGTAGATAATGGGGGGGAGGCGGCAGAGGAAGGGTAGATAATGGGGGGGCGGCATTTTAAACTTTGCCCCAGGCGGCATTATGTCTTAGGCCAGCCCTGCGTACGTCACATGACCCTGCTGCGCGCCTGCTTCCCTTGTGCAGTAGAACAGGTTGTCTGCGGAAGTCTGCGAGTGGCGCGTACATCATGAGTTCAGGTAAGGGGGGTGAGGGAGGCTGTATGAAGGAGTATGTGAGAGTGAGTGAGTGAATTAATGAGTATCTGTGAAGGAGTGAGTGAATTAATGTTTGTGAATGAGTATATGTAAATGAGTATCTGAATGAGGAATTAATGAGTATCAATGTATGAATGAATATCTGAATGAGTGAATGACTATGTGGTTTTTTTTATGTGAGTGAATTAGTGAATAAATATTTGTGAACAAGTAAATGAATATGTGTGTGTGATAGCATGGATGTGTAAGGGGGGCAAAGATGCCACAGGCAGGCTGTTTTGGTGGCAGCAACCATCACATAAATCAATACCAAACTGAAACCGTCCGTGGAAACCCTCCAGATGCGGGTGTCAGTGTGGCAGAGCCTGTCCAGGTGTGTGTGTGTCTGGGTCTCAGTGTGGCAGAGTCTGTCCTGGTGTGTGTGTGTTTGGGTGCCGGTGTGGCAGAGCCTGTCCTGGTGTTGTCTGGGAGTTGATGTCGCAGAGTCCTCGCTGGTGTGTTTTTGGGTGTCGCTGGTGGCAGAGCCTGTCCTGGTGTGTGTGTCTGGGTGTCGGTATGACAGAGCCTGTCTGGTGGTGTGTGTTTGGGTGTCAGTGTGGGCAGAGCCTGTCCTGGTGTGTGTGTGGTTTGGGTGTCGCTGTGGCAGCCTGTCTGGTGTTGTGTCCGGGTGTCTGTGTGACAGAGCTGTCCTGGTGTGTGTGTCTGGTGTGCGGTGTGCAGAGCCTGTCCTGGTGTGTGTGTCTGGGTGTCGGTGGGCAGAGCCTGTCCTGGTGTGTGTTGGGTGTTAGTGTGGTAGCGGCTGTCCTGGTGTGTGTGTTTAGGTGTCGGTGTGGCAGAGCCTTGTGTTAAGTTTTAAGGTTTTGTGTTATTTACTCTGTTTCAATCTGCATATTTTATTAAAAAGGATTAATGGCAGTAAATTGTGGCTTCAGGCGTCTCGTGACTTTTTTAGTGTACTGATTACTCCCAGTCCCACCATATAAGATTCTATCCTATATTATCTGCCGAGCGATGTTCTCTTTATGCAGTACACATCGATGCTGAGGAGTTAAAATTGTCTATTTTATTTATTTATATAAAATGGCCACCAACAGAGTCACTCGTACAGACTTTTAAAACCCCAATGCTGCAACTTACCCAGCAGATCCCACTGGTCTCCCTGTTCTATCAGTTAGATGATAGAACAGGGAAACCAGTGGGATCTGCCAGACAAGTCTGTACGACTTAAGGGGCTGTGCGAGTGAGCCTATTGGTCGCGTGCACGGCCCTATAACCTATGGATTTCCGCTCCCGTTATCTAACACAGCATCGAAGGGGTTAAGCGGATATCCATAGGTTTGCTGTCAGGGGTTACAAAGGCCGTGTGAGTGAGCCTATTGGTCACCTGCAGGGTCTTCCCTGTAGGCAACCAATAGGCTCATTCACACTGCCCTGTAACCCGTGATGGTGAACCTGCGGATTTCCACTTCCGTGAACTGCCGCAATGCCAAGGTAAGTTAGAAGGGGAAGGGACCGGGGAGAGTGGTAGACGAAGACCATCACGAAGATCTTCGTGGTGTGTGTCTTCGTCTTCGCCTACGTTTTACCACCGCTGTCTTCTCTTCGGGGTGTCTTCGGAACGAACACGAAAACGCACTCTTCATGTTTCTTTTTCATGTTCGCCCGAAGACGAATGCACAAGTCTATTGCACACTTCTATTTGCTTAACCTCCTCCATCCCATAGCACAGGGGATGGAGCAAGTGAGGTGGGCACATGCTTGACCTGATGCAAGTATTGTTTAAAACAAGTGTCTTTTAGTCTAAGCTTGCTAGTTTACTGTTGCAACCTTGTATGTACTGCCAACTCCCATGCCTCCCCAAACGGTTAACAGCACATGAACCAACTGGCATTTAGTCCAACTCATGTTGTTGCAACCTTACAAGTATTGCCCGTTCTCATGTGCTAGCAGTTTAGTTGCTAGATTGAATTGATTTATTATATCTAGACTGGCCAATAAGCAATACAGATTTTAAACACATGCATTAGTGGCTATTAAACCTCAAACAATTGGACATTTTTATGTATATCAACATGGTAGGGTGATGAGAAACAATTGTTTTATCAACTTAAAATAGAAAGAGTTATTGTGAAATAGGAACAATAGACTGCAATAATAATTAGAAATTGGGGAAATGTATCAAAGCACTGGAAGGAAGTGAGAATCATTTAACCCACAGTGGTTAGCAGCAACTTAATTAGTTTTCTTTAATGTATTTAGTTAGTTATTTAGTAGAACTACATTTTTATCTAAATATCTTTAAATATAATCTTTGACTTGGTAGATTTTGACCCATAATTGTATTGTTGTTTTTTCTTCTGTGTCTTTGTTTTTTCTTTATGTTATGTTAATTAAAAAAAACCAATAATATCAAAATGTATTATTCAAATGACTATGCACACTATACAAACTATGCATGTAGTATATAGTATGTAGATGGTATACAGATACACATTTTATGAGCAGCACTGTCTAATTTTATGTGAAACACCACATAGCTAAATTATGTGTTATGCATGTGTAGATGTGTGGTTGGCAGAATTACGGCTAGCAGGAACTCACTCAGTAAATACATGACCAACAGATTTCAAGACAACAAAGTCTTTGAAACACACAATGTATTACGTTGGGGACAGGTGAAGAAACCAGTACGCAGGGATAGGAGTGTGGAGTGTAGCCAGGTATCAGGCAAGGTTCGGCAACAGAATAAACTTCAAAGATTGGGGCGCAAGGACATGTGGAAAAAACAACAATAATACTGTAATTAAAAAAATACACACTTAATAGTGTAGGTGTGAAATACACAAGAATAGCAGTATAAGAGGCTCATCAAAAAGACCATAGGACTTGAGTTCTTCTTATAATCTGTAATATATAGGCAGAGACCCAAATGGTGCAGTATCTTTTATCAAAATTTAATAATCAAAAGTAGAACACTTACAAAATAGGTGGCATAACACAGGTAACAGTCAAAAGTCCAGAGTAGAGTCAGGATCTAAAATCTTTATGCAGGATAAAATAAAATGAATAAAAAATAATATCAGCGCGTTTCGCCGTAATAATAAACGGCTTCCTCAGGAGAAAAAGTTTAAAGGTGCTGCAAGCTGAACGATCTGATGTAGAAGTCCGTTATAAGGTTCGGCAACAGGCCGAGAGTGGTCAGGTAATAAGCAAGGTCCGGCAACAGGTATCAGGCAGAGCGTAGTCAGGTATCAAGCAAGGTCCGGCAACAGGCATCAGGCAGAGAGTAGTCAGGTATCAAGCAAGGTCCGGCAACAGGCAGAGAGTGGTCAGGTATCAAGCAAGGTTCGGCAACAGGTATCAGGCAAAGAGTGTTCAGGTAATAAGCAAGGTCTGGCAACAGGTATCAAGCAGAGAGTGGTCAGGTATCAGGTAACACAGAGAGCTCAACTGTTAAAACAACCGAGCACTGAATAAGTGTCAGTGCTCGGCTTTTAAAGGTGCCGCTTTGTCCAAGCCCTGTCCCCAGCCGTGCCAATGTCCAATGGACATTCCGGCGTCTCCACAGGGGTATGAGAGAGGAAGGGGGCGTGGAGTGCAGCACCATGTACGTCCTTCTCCCTGTGGCGTTGCAAGCACCGAGAGGCATCGGTGCCGTAGCGATCCGGCTCACCATGGGGATCGGGGCGCAGGACGGCTGAGGGGGTGATTTTCCAGTACCCGCCAATCGCGGGTACTCAGGGGTCAGGCTGCGTACGGGGCCTTATTACATTGCTTCATGGGACCTCTCACCTGTCCCACAATGCATTGTGTGTGTATGTGTATACATGTCCTTGTGTTGGTATATGTATATGTAGAGAGTTAGAAAGAGGATGAAAAATGTAAAAAAAACCCTGACAAGTCAGAAGAATAAAAAGGAAAACAGAAGTGAGAAATGAGGTGGAAAAAGGAGTTAGAGCAAAATAAATTGGCAAAGAGGAAGAAAAAAAAACAGAAGCAAAAAAAGGAGTAGCTAAAGGCAGGGAATCCATAAAAGGGGCCCATCCTGTATAATCAAAAAGCTCCTTAATCCGGCCTTGATTAGCAGGAGCTTTTGAATAAAACCAAATAGCCACATATATATTTATGGCTGCTAATAACAAGATGCTAACTGAGGTTAGCCATTCATTACCAGGCACAAATCCAGCTTCAAGTTGGTTAGAGTATAAAAGTTCAAAAGGTAATGTTACTCATAATTTGAGCATTACATGAATGGAGGAAGTGCCAATCATCATAGGCTGACAATGTATGAATGATGTCAGTTCCTATTAAGCAATACTTTTTTTTTAATATAGTCACTGGACTTTTTATTCAACTCATCATAATCACCAGTGGACCAGTGGACACCCTCTGAGGGTCCCTCACGTGATCTGACAGTAACATTTTGTTTGTTCCAAGTTAGCTGTGGAAAATAAGTTAGGTAAAGATAGCTTTATTGTCTAACCAAAACGCACTAGTTTGTAAGCTTTCAAGACTACTTAGCCAATCTGTACACATCATTGAAACCTTACAAACATCTTTACATGTGGTGATAAAGGAATAGTTCTCTACTTGGTGATGAATGACTAGCAGGGCAGAGGGGTTTGGTTTTAAGTTAAAGAAATGAGAAAAGGTGACAACAGGGCATGGAACAGGCATAACAGAGAGATGAAAGTACTGCTTGGGAGCCCGGGAATTCAGTTGCTATACCCAGTACCTGCATAGCCATATATTTCCCAGGTTTATACCCTTCTGGTTCCACAGTAAACATGGCACAAATGCAATTTTGCGTGCCTTTAAACTATGCCTTTTCAACCCTGGCATGCACTGTTTTTCACAACTAAAATAAAAAATATTTAAGCTACCAGGCATGGCCATGCTTTATTAGGTGCACTTGTTCAATTGCATGTTAACACAGCTAATCAGCCAATCACATGCATTTAGGCATGTAGACATGGTCAAGACAACTTGCTGAAGTTCAAACCGGGCATCAGAATGGGGAAGAAAGGGGATTTAAGTAACATTGAACATGGCATGGTTGTTGGTGCCAGACGGGCTGGTCTGAATATTTCAGAAACTGCTTATCTACTGGGAGTTTCACACAAACATCTCTAGGGTTTACAGAGAATCGTCCGAAAAAGAGAAAATATCCAGTGAGTGGCAGTTGTGTGGTTAAACATGGTCTTCAGTTAAAATCTCATCTGGGCAATTTTCTTTTCTATGACATAGAAAAAGTTGAACGCATTGCTTTATCATACTGCATTGCATTATAGTGGTGGAATATAGTCACGCTTTATCCAGTGATGTGTCTTGCAATGTTTTGCAATATATGAGACATCTTAAATTGAAAAGGTACAAGTGTCACTTCATTATCACTCAGAAACTTGGCGTGGCTTATAACATTCCATTCCATTTATTTATATAGTGATTCTGTAGTGTTATTACAATCAGTGGAATAATTTAAAATCACTCACAATAACAATCTTCAAGGAGAAGAGAGCCCTGCTCTTGAAAGCCTATAATCTAGTTGGTGGTTGAGGGGCAAGTGAAACTATAGAAGAGGACTGCTTGGATGGGGATAAGTTGATAGGGTCCAGATGAACTGTAGAGGTTGTAGGTGGTTCAGATGGCTTAATTAGGATGTTGGCTCAGAGTTTTAGAAGGAAAAGTTTTATGCTTCTTGAAAGAGTTTTTTCAAAGTTGCGTGCCAGGGTGAAAGTCTCACGGAATGGGAAAGGGAATTCCACAGAAAGGGTACAGCATGGTAAAATCCTGAATATGGGAGTGAGAAGAGGTAATAAACAGAAGAAGAGAGACGCAAGTCATGAGAGCAATAAAGAGAGCAGTTGTTTGAGAAGTTTATTTGGATGGGAGGGTAGGGATATAGTGGGTGAAGAGTTGGTAAGGGCTCTATAGGTCAGGGTCAGAAGTCTGAATTTGATTCTGGAGGGTATGAAGAGCCAATGGAGCAGCAGATGAGGAACGACAGAGAAAAAATAATCTAGCTAGATGTGATATCACAAGCGAGCAGATTAATATTTTTTGTTTTGTGAGGAATGGGCAAATTCTGGAGATGTTTTTCAGGCGCCAGTGGCAGGATTTGGTGAGGGACTGGAGAGTTAGATCAGAGTTGAAGAAACCTCATTTCTACTGAAAATAATAACTAAATACACAATGAAAACATATTTTCATCAAGCTTAATACATTTTTCCCCTTGCAAATGCATCTTAGTCAAAGTATTGTATTGTTTTGTTTTTAATGGGTACTATGTGACCTTCTATTAGATTCAGTTTACACATGATGCTATAAATACTGTAAATAAGTCCACACCAAACATGACCTGCAAAACTTAAGTTTAAATAAACACAGCACAGATTGAGTACAATAAGTAGTTAAGTAACCACTAAAGCCAATTACATAAACATGCCATATAAATACATAGCGTAGCAACACATTCTTGACAGTACAAGCTACGTTCTTCATGTAGCTGGTATAAGTAAACACAGGAGCTGGCAATTACATAATATCCGTAGCTCAAAAGGCTTGCAAAATATTGAAATAAATCAGTCACCTAGTCTGTTATAGATTCCCTTGCAAGTAAAAAAAAAACATTCAAATTCTTACAAAAATAAATGACGTTAACAATGCACAAAAACAATACTCTGAAATACGCTCTCCCTTAGTCACCTTAGTTCAAAGTTACATTACTTGATGTCACTTACAAGGCATCCATCAGAAATTTTGGGGCCCATTACAGAA
This sequence comes from Spea multiplicata, assembly GCA_009364415.1. Lineage (NCBI taxonomy): Eukaryota > Metazoa > Chordata > Amphibia > Anura > Pelobatidae > Spea > Spea multiplicata. The sequence goes on from VKOC01003569.1 coordinate 11,502, forward strand.
TAAATGGCCTGCACTCAAATGACCCCACACACACACACCACACGAATTTCTCTTCTACGCTTTTATTGGCACTGATGAATTGTTCGGAGACAAGCTGTTTGGTTGCACTGACCAGCTGTTCAGAGACAAATATGCTACAGACAACCTGTTTGAGGGACACTGACAAGCTGTTTGGCGACAAAGCTGTTTGGACACACTGGCAAGCTGTTTGGGGCAAAGATGGCACATGCAAGCTGTTTGGGTGGCAAATATGGCACATGTAAGCTGTTTGGGGCACAGATGGCACAGGCAGGCTTTAAGGAGGCACTGACAAGCTGTTTAGGGACAGAGATGGCACAGACAAGCGATTTAGGGACAAAGAAGATATATATATTGTGAGGTAGGTCTGGGATCACCCCTCGCTGAGGTCAAGGGACAAGCGCTGTCTTCATTCAAACCAGGCACACAGCAGTAAATTTGTGCAATCCGACACAGGGTCAGGTTTATTAGAAAGGTTGCAAAGACAAAAGAAATATAACAGTAACAAAAGAAATACCTTGCCTGTCCGGCACTTACTATACATAGGATGTCCCTCACTACCAGCTGGAGAGCTTCTGTCTGCCAACTTAACATAATATATGTCCAGCAACCTTTACTCACAGGTCTCTTCCACAGACAGGCTTTCTGTGTCCTCAGTCAGAGAGCTACCTGCCCTCCTGGCTTCCCTTTTATATCCGCCCTCTCATTCATTTAATTAATCACCTAGCAGGTGGAAGACTCAGGTGCTACTCCACATAGGAAAGGAATCTAGGAGAAACATACCTCCCTTCCACCACCAATCCTACATGACTGTCACAATATATATATGAGCTATTTGACGTCTGCTCACATCTGCTCACGTCTGCAGGATCTGGTACCAGCACGCAGCCTTTATCTAGTTTCCCGTGATGCTTCTGTCAGTCAGGGCTCTACCTCCTGACCCCTCCAATAGGTGGATGCATTGCTGCCACCAAACGTTGTTCTGAAGAATAAACCTAGGAGACCTTGTTTCCCCAAGGCCCCAGCAAGCCCCCCAGGACAGCTGTGCCCCTTACAATATATAATATGAGGTAATATGTATCTTTTTCCTGTATATATATATATATATATATATATATATATATATATATACATTATTAGATAACATTCACTTTTTTTAATGCATTTTTGGTAATTACTTTACGTGCAAGGCCTGGGTGTTAAAAGTATTGGGCCATATATGGTATATAGAATTATTCTTTTGTTGTTAAGGAAAGCCATGTTAGTTAAATGGTATAGTCATTTTAGGACAGAAACTAGATTAGATATAGACTCATAATTCCTGACTTTAATTTTATTGTTTGTTTTAGAGATGTTCAATCTACTGTGGACCATCAGCACCAGAGGATGAATGCTGCACCTAATTACAAATATATTACCAGGGGAGGGCTGGCAGCCTAAGGCCTGGGGGGCAAGTCTAGTCAACTGGCCCATTACACCATCAAAGCGGTCGTCATGCGGCAGTCACTCCACCAGCGCCTAATGAAATTAAAGTGGCCGGCGCGCACGCACCGCATGCCTCAGCTCTTCATCTCACCCCTTTTAAGACGTGGGAAGAGGAGCTGAGGCATGGCTGTTGGGTCTGACTGCCGCATGATGCAGGGGCGTACATAGAGTATTAGGCACCTGTGGCAGATCCTGTATGTGGCACCCCCCCCACACACACACACACACTTTAAAACTGCATAGTTTCTATGATTAGGCAAACATTGACAGGGGTTCAGCATAACTGTTATCATTATATGCTTAGGGATTACGCGGTACCACCGTCAATGTGTGCCTATACACCGAGCCAGACACTGACAACCCCTATCACTATACACCGAGCCAGACGCTGACAATACTGCAGTACAACCCTATCACTATCACTATATACTAAGCCAAACATTGATGTGGTGTAGGCCTGCCACTTTAATGACTGGCATAGTATATAGTAGGGATGCACCGAAATGAAAATTCTGGACTGAAACTAAAAATTCAGCATTCACTTGGCCAAAACTGAAAAAAAAACAAAAAAAAACAACTTTAAAATACTTTATTAAAAGTAACACCAAAATTAGACAAAAAAATCAACAACAATATTAACATATTAACAATATATATATACACATATATACAACAACAATCACAATCCTATCATGCCCAGGTTCTAGCATGTGCTGGCTGACTTAGCATGATAGGAGTGTGATTGCTGTTTGCAATTATATATATATTAATACTGTCATTGAATTATTCTGTCCAATAAAAGTGTTAACACACTGAAGTTGGACAAAAAAATAATTTATAACAGCAATCACACTCCTATCATGCCTAGGCAGCCACTACATGCTGGAATCTGGGCATGAAAGGAATGTGATTACGGACTCCCTATGCCAAGCTATCCCCCAACACTTACACATCCATGCTATCTGAAACCCTCATTCACAAACATTCAGCATAACACCCATCACTCTCACACACTTACATTCAGCATAACACCAATCACTCTCACACACTTACAATCACCATAACACC